>JALHAQ010000018.1:3000000-3173591 GCA_023838395.1 Holcopasites calliopsidis | reverse complement strand
AGAAAATTTACTTTCCCTCGATTAGTGATATCAAGAAGATTCAAATACAATTCATTTCAATTGAATTGTATTTAAAGTAAATATTGGTTGCAGGCAATAGACGTTTCGAAAAGTGTTAATTAAAAATCGCACAGTGCAAGGACAATGCTTTCCTTTATCACATCGATATCACACTTTATCCAGAGAAGAAAGAAAATTTACTTTCCCTCGATCAGTGAAATCACGAGGATTCCCACCCGAAGCATCGAATACCCCGATCGCCGTAAAAGCTTTCATCCGCTTTTACGCGGATCATGAATTAATTACATGCGTTTATCGTCGCGATTTCGGTTTATCGTTCCAGCGGGTGGACGCTCTTAAACCGCGCATTGCCAAGCAGAGTTTCCATTGGAAGCGGTCTCGGAATTAGACGGCGGTCGATTTGGCAGGCACAATACAATCTCGGTGTCAAAAACGCATCCGACGAACCGAAGGTGGAACGATAGCCGTAAATCCGTCTCATTTTACGAGCTTCAGCATTTCTCGATATATCCGGCGTCCTCTTCTAACGTCCAAGATGCACGCGGAGGGAATACCCACGGTACACGGAGCGGACGGTAAAAATATTTCCCCGGTTAAGATTCGTTTTATACCGATGAACAAAATTTTTTTCTTTTACTCGCATTCAAAATTTCACAGTCCAATTTGTCGAACTCCCCGCGGGGATTCCCGTGAAATTTCACGCCGTTATATTTACGATCGCGTAAAACTTGGCGACACTGTATCATTTTTAATAAAACTTTGGGCGATGAAAGTTGCGAGTGCCGCGGCAATCCGCCCAAGAATCCCAATTCTTCTAACTAAATTTCCTGGTTCCAATTTTATAGATAGGAATCCGTAGGTGTTGGCGCTTGTATGTAAAGTTGGTGACCGATATTGTTGCGCGATTGAAGGGAAATGACAGAATTAATGTCAATTTATGCGCGATTAAATTTACTAAGAAGAAAATTAAAGAATGCGCGCTGATTTATGATCCTTCAAAATTATTGGGCTTTCAGATTAGGCGATCAAAGGCTTAATTTTTAATTTTTCATTTATGACGTCATATTGTTTAATGGTAGAGGACAGTTTCTACACACTCACTGTATTGTTGGCAAAACCTTGCGTTATATTTAACGCAGGAATATTACACGACCACTGTATTTCAAGGTTTTATCGTTGAAATGAATAGAATTCTTTGTTATGACTGATTCCAAACTTTAACGGTTAAACAGCACAGCGCATAATAATTGTATTACCAAAATGAATTATTCTTGCAACTATATGGCAAATATGGAAGTCAGTAAATGTCAACAACTTGCCAATAATTAATAATAATTACCGTTATACTAACGTACAATATTTTAATTGGTCGTACTATATGTAAAATAGAATTTGTGCAATAAATGAGGAATAACGGCTGGCGTTTATAAATTATATTGTAATTTTCGCAATATACAAAGAGATGCTCGACAACCAGCCAGTAATTTTCATAAAGGGAGTAATAACAGAGTCTGGAATAAGTTTCATAAGCTGGCACAGTAAGTATACTTGATGGAAGAAGTCTTGGGACATCGTAAAAAGAGGGGAAAGATGATAATACGCTTTGGTGCCTCTGGAAATTTTGCACACTTTTTAAATGGTAACATACTTGTGAAGCAAGTAGGAACTTGACACTAACAGAAGGGATTAAAACCTTTATTAACTATACACAGGCATAATTAGAATAGTGCTTGCTATTTAAATTGAACGAGTATGAAAACACGAAGTTGTTAGTCTCAAGATTAAAAAATATATGAACGAACGACTGAATCGCTTTTTGTGTTAACAGTAGTCAAAGGATTAACATCGTGAGTCACTCAATGGTTAAATTGTATTAGCAAAAATTAGAGCCTTTATTAAAGATATACAAGCATAATTAAAAACCTGTTTGCATCTTAAATTAACGAAATAGAAAAATGAAGCTGACAGTCTCAAGATTAAAAAATATATGAACGAACGACTGAATCGTTTTTTGTGTTAACAATAGTCAAAGGATTAACTTCGTGAGTCACTCAATGGTTAAATCGTATTAGCAAAAATTAGAGCCTTTATTAAACATACACAAGCATAATTAAAAACCTGTTTGTATCTTAAATAGACGAAATAGAAAAATGAAGCTGTTACTCTAAAGATTAAAAAATATATGAACGAAAGTTTGAATTATTTGATTCATCAACAGTAGTCAAAGGATTAACTTCATTTCAAGTATTTGTTCCTTCATTAATAAATCATTTTCATTAACGTTTCCCACCCTCGCAAAACGCATTGTTTCACCTCACCACGACGACGATAATAAGAACGCTACATTGCTAGCGTCATCCGTCATCAAACAATCCTCGATTGTCGACGATCGTCGAATAGACGGAAATACTTTTCATCGGGACGGCTGCTCGAGTAACGTCTTCGCAGTCGCAAGCGTTTGCTCTTTCCTCTCCTATTCGTTTCATCCGTCAGCCAGGGTCGATTCTCTCTTTCACCGTTCTGGCTACTCCGACCGTAACGAACAACCCTTTTACTCTCGAGTACTCGGGACGTTCCCGGCGTCTCCAGAAACGGAATTTATTTCACCTCTCAACGTTACGGAACGACGGCCCGCTCGATTTATGGATATGATTTTCGGCGGGGAATCGAGCGGACAGGGAGAAAAACCAAGGAACAAAGGACGCCTCGTCAGTGGTTGGACCACCGCGAAAGAATGGCCCCGATATCCTGGGTCGCGGTTCCGACACGAGATACCTTTTACGCGACCTGGTCTTCGACGGCGGGCCATTGCGACCGCGGCGTCGATATCTCCGGCGTAAAATGCACCGCAGTTTGCACTTAATTGCGATATAAATTCAGGAGGCGGTAAATCAGTGGCCGCTGGGGGGTTATCCGACGAAGGGAAGCCGCGACGAAGGTTTCCCAGCACACCTTCGATCGTTATTTCGTTTCTATCTTCGTCTTCTGCTTGCTGTTCGTAGCGGATAAATATCTAGTTGCACTCAGCACAGATTATTCCTTCTTTGAATAATAACGTACTCTAAAGGGTTTTTGCTAAAACTGTCTTCAGCTTGAAAAATAGAACTGTATGAAGAGGACGGTGCAGTCATCCCCGTTCCATTGAATATTAAAAAATACAATTGCACTGAATTAAAAGAATGTGATTGCAATAGGCAGAGTTACAAGAAGCCTGGCCTGAAATACTTACGAGTAGAACACGCTAAAATTAATCAGACGTGTGCCTATAATTAGTGGCTGCGGTGTAAGACATTTGCATGAATATGTATAAATAATTTGTGAATCATACTGAACTCCATTGTAATTTAAATTTCAAGAAAGATACTTGAACCAATCTGACTTAATAAATACTTTATTTGTTGGCTAGAACACACCTTGTTCCTTAAATCTACAAAAGCGTTCGAACACTTCTGCGAAGTAATGCAAGTACTACAAGTACTTTGTACTATAAGTTACAAAGAGTCCCGGCTGCAATACTTACTAGTGAAACAAACTAAAATTAATCAGACGTGTGGTTATAACGAATGGCAACAATGTACAACATTTGCAGGATTCCGAATAAATAATTTACGACTCATTTTATTCTGTTTTGTAGGTTAAATTATAAAAACGCTATTTAAATCACTCTGACTTAATAAATACTTCATTTATTGGCTAGAACACCTTGTTACTTAAATCTACAAAAGCGTTCGAACACTTGTGCGAAGTAATGCAAGTACTACAAGTACTTTGTACTATGAATTACAAGGAGCCTGGGCTGCAATACTTACTAGTGAAACAAACTAAAATTAATCAGACGTGTGGTTATAACGAATGGCAACAATGTACAACATTTGCAGGAATCCGAATGAACAAGTTACAAATCATTTTAAACTGTTTTGTAGGTTAAATTATAAAAACGCTATTTAAATCACTCTGACTTAATAAATACTTCATTTATTGGCTAGAACACCTTGTTACTTAAATCTACAAAAGCGTTCGAACACTTGTGCGAAGTAATGCAAGTACTACAAGTACTTTGTACTATAAGTTACAAAGAGTCCCGGCTGCAATACTTACTAGTGAAACAAACTAAAATTAATCAGACGTGTGGTTATAACGAATGGAAACAATGAACAACATTTGCAGGAATCCGAATGAACAAGTTACAAATCATTTTAAACTGTTTTGTAGTTTAAATGATAAAAACGCTATTTAAACCACTCTGACTGAATGAATACTTCACTTACCGACTACAACACCCTGTTCTCCAAACTTACAAAAGCGTCCGAACACTTGTGCGTTGTAATGCAAGTACTTGTACCTTTTCGCATCAACCAGGCGTTCACGGAAAGGGGGAAATAACCCTGCTGGTTGCGAACGCATGCCCCGTTCTGACAGCGGGCTTCGAAATTACTTGCGCGGAACGAAACTGGCTCCGAAATGGACTGCGGCAAGAGAGTGCGGCGCTCGCCGCGAGCGCACACTTACTTCAATTTGAGACGTTAAAGGGGACCGTGGAACCACCGTTGGGCGAAAGCAGTCGCGACAGAAAAAGGGACGCGATTCGGCGAGGAAGGAAATGGAAAAGGGGCGAAGGAAATTCGTCTGGACGAATCCCCGCGCTGAAAGCGGCACGGTTCGAACGAAATCGTATTTTCGTCGGTCGTTCGTAGCGGGCTATCGCGCTCGAAATACCTGAACCGGTTCTCTTTAAGAGTGCGCCGATCGGCCGAAGGCTATCCCTTCCTATTGAGAGCGGAGGATGTCCCTTTTCTCTTTGTTCTATGCACTCCCGCGCAAATTACAGGCCCGGGGTTGTCCTGTCCCATGTACCAAGCGTACTAGCGCTCGAATGGTAACGGCAATACCAACGCCATCGTGCACCTCCTGATCCGTTCATCAGCGTTCTAATAGCCCTTAATGATAGTCACGCTGTTCACGCTTTAATTACGAAGTTTCGGGCGGATCCATTCAACGAACGATCCATGTGAATTACATTCTTTTTATCGACGGGACCATGGAAACGCAAACAGATTTGTTATTTATTTAAGTGTAAATTATAAATTGATCAAAACAGTGAACGGTGTGAAAGCAGTTTCGACTTGCATATCCTAATAGAATTTTAATAAAAATCACATTGAAGAATTGGCCATTGGCGATCAATATTTTTACTCAGCAATTTGACAACTAATGAAACGACTTAATTAAATCAATCTCTACTTCCGATGAACTGTTTCTTCTATTCGTCGGGATTCATTAATCGATCAAGTTGAAAAGTATGATTGCTGCATTCCCGATACTGTCTTTTTATAGGTAAAACCATGAAAACAGATCTTGCATACTTTTGTTGTTACTTTACTGCCATTCAAAAATTTGATCACAAAGTGAATGGTGTGAGAATAATTTTGTCCTGCACATTCTAATAGAATTTCATTGAAACACTTGAAAATTGGCAATTGGTAATTACCATTTTTATCAACTTTATCTTGTACTGATTTGAACAATTAATCATGTTGAACATCAATAGCGTCATTTTTAGTCTTCTCGCTATTAACGTTTAATGTTCCTACTGCGATTGACGGCTAATAAAGTAAACTCACCAAATCAATCACTATTTCTTTTAATCGTAAGGACCAATTAATCGATCAAACGAAAAAGTTCGCTCGCTGCTTTCTCGATATTGTCTCCCAGCATTGCCTTAAATAAGCAAAGTTTTAAAAGCTAAATACAAACGTCCATTGTAAAATTTCCTACGGCATCTACAATTTCTCCGGATCGTTGCAAAGTTAATCAAGCCGAATCACAGACACCTGCACGCTTGTTATTGCGGTTGGGTCCTGGCCTCGTTCATCCATCGAGCTTACCTCAACGCTCCGTGGGCTTCTATGATCTATTCAAATCGTGCGGCTGGGCGGTGCGCAAAATCGGCTTCGTCTAAAATACAGACAACGCGTTGCACCCTGTGATGGGTACCTCGCAATGCGCTATTCATCAAACATCGTCTTAATGGATTGTAACGGGCGCGAAAGCGACTGCCGGGATTCGGCGTTCCTCCTAGAATTTGCGGCGTGCCGCCACTCTGTTCGTGGTGAAATACATATAATTGAAACCTTTAACCCAGCGTTTCTCAAAGCTTTTTATCGCGCCGCGCAATGAATAGATTTAATTATGATGGCACCGTGTATTAAATATTACTAATCTACAAGTTTTTGTTTAATTTGGTAGACTGGGCACACGATAGGTTCGATGATAGGCGGGACAAATTTTAAAGGGCGATTGCTGAGGCGATTCTGAACAACCTTTCCCTCTGCCACAGTGTCGCTTAATGCCTCGATTTTTAATTATCAACGAAAAACACTGGCCGATCAAACACTTCTTTTGTTGTACATATTTGAACACATTTAACGAAAGCCTCTTACATTTCCTTTATAAAACGAACTTAGTAATATCCTTCAAAGAATATACATATTAGCCTCGCGTGAACAAATTTGTGAGTCATTGTATTGCTTCTGTTAGCAATTAAAAAATGACAAACTAACTTCGTTAATAAAATATGTGCTTCATTGCGCACTGTCTCACGTAATAAGGAGCCATGTTTAAAAATTGTTTCATTTCCAGTCGTTTCATGACTTATTGGCAAGTTGGCCCTTTCAGACCAATCATTCGGCAAAACCGTTTACCTGACGCGTTTTGTCTCCCTATTAGTTGTTCAACTATAGATAGCAACTGACAACTGACACGTAAAAGGTGTCTAACGCAAATCTCGCGACACCGTTGCAACTGTGAAGTATAATCATTAAAAAGAACGCTGCAGAAGCGTTTGCTTCCCAGTCGACGTGCATCCTCGTAAATATGCATTTCAAAAATGCACGTTACACCGTGAAAAATGGTCGATCAATGATATCTTTCGCCCAGGGGCAAAGCTATTTTCCGACAGACGCGACTACTCTCCTCGAGGATTACTTATAAACTACGCGAACAACTTGGAAAAGCTTCATAAGATTTGCGACGCGCACCACGGCGATCCACCTTTTGCACCCGTTTTCTCTTGCTGAACCCGTTTTCTCTCCCCTTCGCCCCCAATCAATCTCTGCGGAGTTGCCGCAATTTCGCCGTGCATCTTCGCAGTTAAACGAGCGGCGTCGGCCGAGCTGATACAGCAAACAAGTGCTGAGCGGCGCCAATAACTTGGTACCACGGAGACAAGCCGATGGGCGAGCAGGCTCTAATAACCGCGTCTCAAGCCGCGGCTCCCTCGCAAGTTTACGGGCACGTGTGCGGCGCGGCTAGCAAACTCGTCGTACTAAAATAATTGTTTCGGCGTTATTGCGAGCGGGTCGGACATTCGACGTCCGGCTCCGCGGCGAGCCCGGAACCGTTCGATTGTGTCTGGCTATAAACGATCCGGCCTCTCGGCCCGGTGTCAGAATTTAATCCGTGGCCCACGGTTTATCGCTCGCAAAGCTTTGAATCGGGCGGCACGAAGGGGCTCTGACAACACGCCGTTCCCGGGGCGCGTCTCAATAGCAGCTAACCGCAGCCGCTGCGCCTCTGTCGTTACCGCGGGGATCATGCAGGCCAAAGGGCCGAGGCCGAGTAATTACTGTCGCGACACGCGCGTGCTTCAAAATTCTCATTAATCACACCTGAGGAAATCTCGCCTCGCCGTTCTCGCGCCGTTGATTCTGCGGTACGGGAAATTTGCGAAACGACGAGTTTCTTCCGTATCGCTCGAACTGCAAATTCGCCTTAGAAATCGATGGTAACGGTGACGGCGTAATAATATCGGGGCAAGTATTTTCGAAAATAAGTGATGCGCTACGAGGAGATGTCCGGCGTGAAACCGAATCAGCGCGCGGGGCAGAGGACAGCCCGGCTTTTCCGTCCATGGCCGAGGGGAAAATGCAAACGTGACGAAAGCGAATAAATTACCATAGTATCTCGCTGCGATCGGGCGGAGCTGATCGAACACGACAACCCGTTGTTACCCTGATACGCGCGTTTCCGAGGGAAGGACAGAGCGAGCCAGACGCACAAACGAACGGCTCGACGGATCTTTCCGGCTGGCGTTGATCGAATATCGTAATAGAACTCTAATAGTAACGGCGTCTGGTCCGACGCCGCGCTGGCAACGACATCGCTGTCGCGTCGACCGGCGTTGCCGCCTGTAATTCGTGCAAACAACGACGTTAGCGGCAAGTCAAATGACGAGTGGTTCTAATCAACGCGCCCCGGCTGCTCATTGCGCCCCTATTTGCAACGACGGGACACGGGACTTGCTAGACGTGTGTTCTCTGGACTGGCGTGATTGCAACCGGATTCGGATGAAATATTATTTCAAATAGTAAAAAGGAAGAATTAGAGCAAAATGAATGCAATTTGTTGGTAGATAGTGCATGATCTTATCGTTTATTTGGATTCATTTATTCAACTCATTTCTTTGGGTATATTCACATGCATGCATTCCATGCGTGGAATACAAACTCAAAGAGGCAATATCGTTCAGTGATCATCCTTTTAAAAGAGATTAGAGAAGGAACACCTATGGGACTCAAATCTTGGAAAAACATGATTGTAAGACGTAAGTTCTCTGGAGAGGTGTAGTTGCAACCAAAGTCGGATAAAATATTATTTCAAATAGTAAAAAGGAAGAATTAGAGCAAAATGAATGCAATTTGTTGGTAGATAGTGCATGACCTTATCGTTTATTTGGATTCATTTATTCAACTCATTTCTTTGGATACATTCACATGCATGCATTCCATGCGTGGAATACAAACTCAAAGAGGCAATATCGTTCAGGATCATCCTTTTTAAAGAAATTAAAGAAGGCAAACCTGTGGGACTCAAATCTTAAAGAAACATGATTGTAGGACGTAAGTTCTCTGGACAGGTGTAATTGCAACCAGATTCGGATGAAATATTATTTCAAATAGTAAAAAGGAACAATTAGAGTAAAATGAATGCAATTTGTTGGTAGATAGCGCACATCACACTTTATCATTTATTTAGATCAACTTTAACGTTTATTTAGACTTATTTATTCGATTCATTTGTTTGGATATATTCACATGCATTCGCTCCACGCATGGAATATAGAATCAACGAGCCAATATCGTTCAAAGGTCCTCCTTTGAAAAGAAATTGAAAGAATCATGATTGTAAACGCATAGTTCATATAAGAGAACGTTCAAATGACAGAGCGTTCACATAACGAGTGTTCATATACCGAAGTCCCGCTGTAACTGTTTAAAACAGTATTTCCAGAATTCAATCTAATTATTTCCATCAAGTGATATGAAAAATATTTGATTTACCATCATTGAAATATTTCGTTTGATTTCCATCGATATAACGCGGTGCAACAATCGCTTCTCCTCCCTCCCCGTGCCCGGTGGCGGGACCTGTTGGATAGGGGGTGAACGGAACCTGGAGGGGGACGATGAGTGAACGCGTGGAGAATTATTGGGGGCGGGAAGAAAAAGTTATGGGTCCCTGGAAGCCATGGGGTGAGGGATGCTTGAGGATCGTATCTCTCGTTCGGTCGACGATAGAAAAAGCCACTTGAAGAGAAAATTGAAACGGTGTAATGGGATTTGTTTTCTTACGATCTCGCTTCTTTTGAAACAGGAAGAAGTGCTTGCGATATATCGTACTAGTGCGAAAGTTTCTGCTTTCGATAGCCCTGTTCTTGTAAATTAATTGCAATAACGGGCTAATAATGTGTAAACATTTCTTTTTACCCTCCTTTCGCTGAGAAATCAGTATATTCGTTATACATTAGTATATTTAATAGTCGCTGTCTGACATAGTCTTGGCGTCGTAGCAACTATAATATTTTCAATTTGTCTGTTCCCTTCCATTCTTTTTCTGAGCATGGTCCAAGATGATCTATTCAAGCTGGACATTGTTCGGGGACGTTTCTGTCTCACTCCACGAAAGCTTGGCTTCTTCAACAACAGATGCATCTCCTATCTTAGATATATAACTTTGATCAGATATAATAATTCTCATCAGTTGACGAATCGCGAAATTATGCGCTGACAGATTGTTGCTATAATTATATAATTACAGTTTCAAAAGCATTTTATGCGAAATTTTATACGAAACGTTTGCTATGTATAATATTTAATTATAGAAAAATGTTTCATTCTAATTTTACACACGCATCTGCTATTTATATTTATTTTGTTACGAATTAATATCGCGTAAATTCTCTCACGATAGATGGAGAGAATCGACTTCAGCATAATCTGTTTCTGTGTTAAAGACCTGTTAAATTTAAGCTGTTTGCGCTATTATCCGTGTTCTAGAGTCGGAAACTAGAGCCCGTCGAGTTTGCACACGGCATGCAAACTAGCTCCTGAAAGGCTATCGTCCCGGAGAGAAAATTCGACCGGCGAAATTCCATTTATGGCTTGCCGAAGCTCAACGCTGCAATAAACCAACGTAAGTAGCGTTAATATCCTCTGTTAAAGTAACGCGAGACGAAGATAAAAGTAAACTGATTATCGATAAAGAAATCACTTTATCCGGCCAATAAAGATTCTCTTTAAAATAATACGCGACTTCTAAATAAAATTCTTTTACAGTGCTGTTCTATTCTATTACCGTATGGAACGCTGCCAGGAAGTGGACCGAAGGGGTTGGGGCAACTTGGTTAGACGCGGGGCACGTGCCGTTTCGTGAGTTTACGACACGTCAAACCCTATCGAGGATTAGGGAAGGAGATAGCAACGGTACGTGAACGTCTGTTGCTAATAAATCACCCTGCGGAACTTTGATTATTCAATAATAATATATCGCTCGAGATTAATCTATGTATTTAACGTCTTAGTTTATAATAATCGAAATTTTCCCGAGATACGTAACTGAAATAAGTCCACGTACGTGTTACACGTTTCGCCTAAACTATAATATAATAATTAATAGAACCCTTCGAGTCACGACGCATTAAAAGTTCGCAATTTTAACGACAGAATTCCTCACATTGAGAAAGCTCGTCAAGAGTAAGATCGTGATAGTCGCGGCACCAAATCGCTTCAAATTACAATACATTACAACGAAAATTACATTAGAACAATCTGAGATTAAGGAAAGTTTAACTTGAATCGATCCTTCCGTTCTAAACTTTAGGGAGCAAGCATTAGCCTTTGTCATGCTGTCCAACGGAATCGAACTGCCGTCGACTTGTTGTTCCAGCATTCAACATTGTTCCACAAAATCAATATTGCATAAACTAATTAAATGCACACGCCCCGGTACACCGTGCTGTGTCTTTGAAACACGTGAAAAAGGGCGAGGCTGCGCGTGACGAAAAGGGCAAAATTCGTGCACACACTGCTCTTTTGTGTATCGATTTTAAACCGACCTCGTAGTCAAGTGAACAATAGACGGGGCGAGAGTGTATAAGTCCGCTTGATCGTCGGCAGCAACGAAACGCAGTTTTTCACGCGATCAATAAATGTATAGACTGTAATAAAACATGACAGATCTGGAGTAAAGTGGACTGTGTCGGCGCAGTTTGATTAAACTGATTGCCCGACCACATCATCCATTATGACTACTTAAATCTGTTCATGAATAACGTTAATTCGCGGGGTAACGATGGAATGGAACGCAGAGCAACCTATGCAGCTAGTATTTAAACTTGGAATGATTAAAATGAAACGTAATTTACATAATTTCAATTAAGATAATCATTGCGAGGCAACATTCGAACAATGATTTATTATATATATATATTTTTTGTAATCCAATCACATAAACTTCGAATGAAAGAGTGGTGGAAGTCTCTAGATTGTTATGCAGAAACCCCATCGAAACCTTCCAAGCGGAAGATCGCGCGATAGAAGTGGCGCCATGTATCACGCTGTATTCCCACGCGAGATAACTGTTTATTATGCGAGTTTCCTGGGAAATTCATATCCCCCCTATCAAACAGTTCTTTGGCAGGATATCAATTTTCAAGTTGGGGAGGCGACAACTTTTCCGACCGGTCCCCACTGCGGGGCAACTTTCTTCCGCCCCGTTGCCCCAGCGCGCTGAGAAAAATTAAACGTGTCAGGTATACATAATGCGATGCCGCTGGAGAACCATAATTGAGGGATTAACAAAATTATACGAACGCATTTGTAACGTTGAAGAACAGGATACTCTAGTTGGTATGCGAAATATTCCATTCATTATGCCAGACTGTTATAAATACTGATTGTATTAATTTAGATTAATGTAAGTTATTGTAAAGTGTTACATAATTTGCATATTAATTATTCAGATTTATCAGAGTGTTATTCGTTTTATTGGCAAGGAAGTAAGAGTTGGTGTGGCATGGTTAAAATTTGAGTACTAAAGACAGCCACACCGGACCACAAGTTTAATTGCTCTGCAACGAAAAGTGGATCACAAGTATAAAAATCGAACAGCATCGCTAATATTTATAGCAATCAGCGATTCCATGTAACGCCACATCTCTCTGTCAATAACAGAATTAAATTAGTAGCAACGTCGAAGAGTTCGACAGTAATCTAATTCCAACGTCACCTTCGCTGTGTGCCCGAATTAAATCTCAATTATTGCCCCCTCCCCCTACCAGTCGAGGAAGAAGGAAGAGGTAAACGTCTCGAACTCTGCCAATTGCTCGCTGCGCTAAATCGGCCCTTAATTGACAGATGAAACGACTCCTCGAATCGAGCTTCAGGCTGAAATAAGACGCGAAACACTTTTCTCCCTCTGCAGTTTCCACTCCCCCCCCTTCTATAAAACGGCGGCGTTCCTGGCCTACGTTAATCACGCCCTCCCCGAGGCTCATCGTCGGATGATATTCAAAAACAAGTTTCTCCGCCGACAGTAAACTCACTTTAATGAACACCTAACGAACATCGTTTTACCAGCATGGCGTCTGAAAGAAACACGTTAACTGCTTCCGCCGATCTCCCTCGAGAAGAAATAACGCGAGCGACTTACACATTTCCGTCGCGTTGTTGATTCGCATTTAGTGGTTTCAGTTGTAGCGATCGAAGAACCAGGCAGCTGAAATTTTGTTTGAAATTGTGATTTTATTGTAGATTGTTTATGGAAGGACTTTTACGAAAAGTGCTAAATGCACTAGGGTAGTCCCAAATATACAAAAAGTCGAAAGATTATATTTTAGAGATTAGGTTGAATAATGTTTGAAACGTAATTACCTGTGTGCGAAATGAATCGTCGTTTTTAATGAGTTACCATTCAATTTGTGTTAACTTAGTAGTGTTTGTTTCATAGTGTATGATTCGGATAACAAATAACTCTTGTTGATTTAATAGAAATACGTGTATTGAAACTATCTATTAAAGAAAATCTGTGGCACCCTCCCCTGAATTCAATTGCAGAGAACAGTCGTTTAAAATATTAACCTCGCCAGCCTGTTTGAAGGTCGTTTAAAGGGCATCATTTAATCATTCATCATACGATAGTAACCGTTCCATCATTTAATCATCATTTAACAGGTTCGAGGACCCCATTCGCAATAGTAACCATTAATATTTCCCCTTTGATCCTAAACGTGATAGATATCTCTCGCAAACCGTCATCGGGTTTGTCCATGCGATGTATCACGCTTAAGAAGGTGTTATCAAAGCGAAACACGTAGACGGTCAAATAACGGGGAGGCAGAGAGCGAATAGAACGATTGCTAGGAGACGGAGAGATGCGGAGGTAAGCGGTGTCACAGACGCGGATGCTTATCAAGGTTATTCACGCGTTGCGGCTGCATCGACCTAAGCTCCGCCTGTGTGCTTTCGCGCTGCTTCCCTTACGTACACCGTGTACACGCGGCGTATGCAGGAATATAATGAGGGAACACGTACACGCAAGTGAACGGCCTGGACGAGATAGTCGAAACGGGCTCCGGAGTGTATAGGGGGTCACAGAGCCATGTACAGTGGGTGTAGAAAGCATTCGTGCACTCTTCAGAAAGGAATACCTTTTATTGAAATTGACCCGAACGACTTGAATATTTACAAGGAGATGGTGGGATTAGTTTACCAGATATCCTGCTTCCGACGCTTTGACAAAATCGGAATTCTCAAAGTTATAAAAGAAATAGCAAGATTTAGCCTTTCAACTTTTCATGAATGTATTTTTAATTATCTGGGCTTGTAATGAAAACTTAAGAAATGCCTTTTACGGCTTTAAGTAAGGTACATGCACTCTGAATGTTTCATCCAAATCGGTTAACGTTGCTCGGAGCTATGAATGTTTGAAGATCGCTAAGAATGGTCGCAACTCGTAGAAATCGACCAAAATCGTAATAAACGTTTAAAAGACATGTTTTAAATTTTTATTATAAGCTTAGATAAAAAAAGTTGAAAGAACGCCTCTCACTATTTCTTTTGTAACTTCGAAAATTCCGATTTTTTCAGAACGACAAAATCAAGATATACAGGATGTTATACTAAGAAGACGAGAGTTATTGTTAGCAAAGTATATTAAACATTATCTAAGTACACTATATTAGCAGATGTTAAATTGAACTATGCGTAATTTTAAACTGTGAAATATGTTGTAATTCGATTTATCCTAATAACTTTAAGTATCAGCGCGTAAAACGTTTTCTGTAACTTAACTTAAATCTAAGTTATTATTTCAACGTGTAATTCGTATTTCATTATAATAAGATGTATTGAAGATGAAATTATAGAGGAATAGTATACAGGGTGTTCTGTTGCTGCATGTCAATATTTTAAGGAGCGATTGCTGAGGCAATATTGAACAACTTTTTCCTTTGCCAAAACGGTGGTTAAAGCTTCGTTTTTGAATAATCAACGAATAAACGCTGGCCAATCAGAGCACGTGTAGAGCGCGCGCTCAGCCGAGAGAAGATCGTGATACGCTCAACTGTAGCTTTGACACGCCTTCTCGACTAAGAGCGCGCTCTACACGCGTTCTGATTGGTCAGCGATTTTCGTTAATCATTCGAAAACGAAGCTTTAACCACCGTTTTGACAAAGGAAAAAGTTGTCCAAAATTGCCTCAGCAATCACCCCTTAAAATATTCACACCCTGTAGCCGAACACCCTGTATAGTAAAGTTGTCTTTCTACCTACTTGGAAAAACTCGAGTCGTTTGAGTCAATTATAAAAAAGATGTCCCGTTTTGAAGGACGTGCGAATACTTTCTACACCCGCTGTAGCTCGAGCACGCGTTCGCCCCTGTTTCTCCCTGCGTTCAACCCTAAACCGCCCTTTCCCCAATTGCACACTCGGTTCGCACTCCCCGTTAACTGCCGCGCCATCGTCGCATTCCATTCTATTTGCGGAAATCTCGCGGGTATGCGATTCTACTGCACCTTATGCCGGCAGCTTATGCTGGGGAAAGTAAGTGCAATTATGAAATCTCGAGGCGTAGGGTCTTGGCGACCGGTCTCGATTGCTCCAACAGCAATCGTCTCGCGATTGCTTGTATCCTGGCGATGTTGTTTCTGCATGCGAATCGCGATCATTTCGGGATCAATATCAGAAAAGGACGAATATCTGAATACACCGGAAAAAGTTTCATTGATTTGAAGCTTTTTCAATCAGGGATCGGAAGAGTTCTGGAACCTTTTACTAGGTTTTACATAAAATATGTGCCGTGGTGTACTTTAAAAAAAGTTCTCACGTTATAAGTTCCGATAAGAACTGGCAAATAAAGGTTTTGTCTCAATGGAGTTTATAAAATATAAAATAACAACTTTCTCATGACATGAACAGATATTTTGCTCATCGACATTAAAAAAGTTCCCAATCATTGTAGCAAATGTTAAATACTGTTCAATAAATACTTCTACAACAATATTAAATAATTATAGTAGTTAAATTAAGTTGTAAAAAGATGTTACTTAGGTATTATTCTTGACATGCTCTCTGATTGGTCCAATACTTTGTACGGAACTATTATAGTTATTTAAGTTATGACCGTTATACTGTTTGCAAAATAAACATATTATGAATTATATTATATTATAGCGTTAAATAAAAGTAGTAGTACTTTATAATATAGATAGAAACCTTTTTAATAAATGTTCTAAAATAACTTGTTTCCATGAATCTTTTATTCTACAAATTCTAAAATATCTGCTCCATGAGAACACCTTGCGACGAAGTTCCGAAAGGTAACGGTTCTTTGCTCAAACAAAAAACTGTATCTTTCGACCCCTGCTTTGAATTTCTATGCAGTAAGCACTGTTTTCTACCTCAATCAACCACGAATATCGTTATTACCATGAAATCCTGAAACACTTTACATGCACGGAGAATCGAGCATTTCACGTGCGACCTAATTAAGCAGCAATAAAACAGGCGAGATTTAAAAGCGGCTCCGCGCAAACGGAACGTTAATTCGATACACCGGCGGCAAACAGCATTCGAAATGTATCGAATGGATATCACGCGGACGCCTCTGTTTGACGCCCGTTCGACGGAAATGTCGCGAAAGGAAAACTAACCCTCTGGTGAACGTTTCGCGATGATTACCGGTGGAAACGTCGCATGCGAGAAAAATGCTGGAACCAGCGACGCGGAAATGATTTCGCGTCGGAATCGAAGGCGAAGGCTGCCTCGCGCGAGGACGACGACTTTATCGCGCCGACAATGGCACCAACCACGTCTCGCGTGCCTAGGCGGAGAAGCCGCGACTGGCATATTACGGCGGAATTGAGGCCACCAGGACTCTTCCTCGTTGCCGAAGCAGTATCCATCCTGCTGTGAAAACGGGCGGCGCTAGCGGAAATCCACGGGACGTGTCGCGGGAAGAAAGGAAACACAGAGAGGGGGACTAGAAGATTCCGCGGCGCGCTTCCTCCAAGCGTATATACCTCGCGATGCCGGGTTGAAAAGGAAACCGGAAGCTAGCGTTCCCCGATAAAAAGTTTCGCCTCGTAGCCCCGCGCTCGAAGACGCTCGAACGTTACATGCAACGCGTTCGGCGCCACACTTTCGCCCTTGCGAAATTCCTCTGGAATAAGGCGGGAAGGTGTGGGGAAGCGTTTGAGCGCTCGTAAAATATTCTACACTGTTTCCCTCGTCGCGTCGACGTCTGAGGGGTTGGTATTAACTTTGCAATCATGTGCCACTTTCGTAGACGCCATGTGCTCCCTTTTGTGACAGAAATTAAATTCAATCGTGTCAGGGGGGGGGAGTGAAATCGTTTTGGCGATATTACGAAATTCTATGAATTAATAACAGTTTTCCTATTGTTAATTGCTTCGACTGCGGAAAATATTAATATTAGTTAATTCATTTAGATTGTTTACTTATTATATTACCCTTGTTATTGCGTGAGGGTGCATTCAGACCAAACGAACAAATTCTTGTACGCCCCCCATGCTGTAGGCACCATGTGCCCTCTTTTGTGACAGAAATGAAATTCAATCGTGTCAGAGGGGTGAAATCGTTTCGGCGATGTTACGAAATTCTATGAATTAATAACATTTTTCTTATTGTTAATTGCTTCGGTTGCGGCCAATATTAATATTAGTTATTTACTTTATATCGTTTATTTATTACTTTAGTGAAATGCCTTGTTGCATGATATTATTGAACAAAAATGTGCAATCGTATACAGTTTCGATAAAGCTTTTGTAACTTTCGTAGCGCGGTGGAAACGCACATTTGAAAGTTCAACCCTCTCGATTGCCACTCGTGGCAAAAAATTAATTACATTATTCAAAAGTTCGCGAAAATGCTCCAAACGCTAGGTAATTAAATTAACTCAAGCCTGGTTCTTTTCTTTTTGATGCGTCAGAAGAGCTTCGGTATTCGATTTGGTAATGCGACTGTGAGGAATTCTCTGTGCACGGTATTTATTATAACGGTGCCAGGGTAAATCAATTTATCATGATTTCAAGTAACAAATAGCGTTATGATTGTCCATACCAACCGTTTATTAATTAAGCGCGTTATTGTATTTTTTTCCCCGGATGCTATATTAATATTGTGGTGGATTAATTTGTTTATAACGTTCGCAGTTCGCGCGTATTGATCCGCAAGGGAAGCCCGAGTTTCGATTCGGCTCGACTGATATTGACAGTCATTATTTACCACTGAATTTTTCCAATACGTGTTGCGAATGATATTGACACTCACTACACTGGACTTCTACGATGAAACTTGCGAACAGTGGGAGACATATGGACGTGTAGTCTTTTTACTTGGGCAGTAGCTTTCGTGTTTTTCTTTGTTACTAACTGTTTTATGGTTTGACATAACAGATTTTAAAGGAGTACTATAAATGAAGCAGCATTTTACAATTGCATGATAATATTTATAGTGTATTCTTTGAAATTGGATCATTTCGTGTGATCAGTTGTTATTTCCATAGCTTTATTCATTGTTGCCAGTGTCCTATTGATTAAGTATTAATCTGCCATATACAGTGGCAGTCAAAAGTTTCAGGAGAAACTGTAATTTCAGCCTATCCTTTGGCAGACCCATATTGTTTTAGAAATAAGAGGACTAATCATTTTTATCCAAAAAATATGCTACTGTCACCAAATCTGTAGAAGCAGTCTGTCCCCAACATGTATTTACCAAAAGCTTATTGGCAACAAACATTTTCAAAAGAGATGTGTCGAAATTAATTTGCGACTTCAGTCGACAGGTTTTGTCAGTCGTTCTGCTTCTCAAAAGATCGCCAAACAAGATTAAGCGAGCGGGGTATAAAATGTCCTTAACCGCCAAGCGCATGGGCCATCGTATAAAGATGAAGAATTACACGAGCACGCGCCAGCGGTTTAATTAAACTGTAACGAGGTTGGACGAGAAATCACGAGGCAGCCGGCAGTGGCGCGCCCGAAAGCCTAAACGCGACAAAGCCGGGAAGTTAATCATCCGGAATTGGCGGTGGTCCGCGACAAATGCTATTCGAGACGTATACGCGGGACCGCGTTGGGTCGCGTAGCTGGCAGCTACGTAAACGTCATTCACCGTGTATTTCATTTGGACGGGTAAGCACGCGTTCCAATTTCGTCTCGCGAAGAAACGACGCGACCTTAAGCGAGCTTAAGTCGGCTTAGGTCGGCATGCGACTCGGGTACACGACTGCCGGCTATGCCGCTTTCTCTGCCCTCCCGTATCGATCTGTCGTCGAATATTCCTCTTCTCTTCGTTCTAATGGCAATTATCTGAGTGGGGAAAGTCGTTAAATTGAAAGTTACTGCAGCGGACAGCACCTAGCAGGTACATAGCCTAATGGACACTAAGTTGTTAGAATAAAAATTATGGAAATAGGTTCGGGTAGGTGTTTTTTGGGGGGGGGGGGGTAACATTAGGTCAGTGTCATAAGGGGTTAAAGAAATTTGTAAATCATCGTGTAATTGCAGATTGATAATAACTCTCGTGCACAGGAAGAGTAAGTGGTAGCTATTAAAGAAACTTTACAGAGTGAAATATTAACGTTTCGATTTATGCCACTGTTATTATTCGTATTGTAAAATGTTTCGGGTAAAGGTTTCATGACTTCAATTTTCCCATGGGTGGATGTGTAAAGGTCATGTGAAGGTCAACTTTGTGTTCTTCATGGAATCATACATTTTTTAATGCATCAATCGATGCAGCTCGATATTCTTTAAGAACAAGTATTAAGCCCTATAGTGTCGAAAATTTATTGCACTAGTAGATACCTTAAACATTCTTTGATACGGATAACGATAGTATAAATTGAGATGTCGATATTTGGTAGGTCGCCTTGTGTAAAAGGAGACTAAAAATCTTAGTAGGCAAATAACAAAAAAGTAGAAAAATTATAGGTAAATGCATAATTGATTAATTAGTAAGGTATTGTTTTTTATGTACTATATGTAGGATGCGAGCGTGTAGGATGCGAGCGCGGAGACTCGCGAGACTCTTACATTGGCGTTGCGTGTACGCGCGCGCGTGTGTGTGTGTGTGTGTGTAAGAGTGCATGTGTACGTGTTAGTTAATGTTATGATATGAATGAATTGGGTTTTTCTATCGATACTTAATAAAGGAGCGCGAGTGTGTCAAGGTTGGCGGTTGTTGATTGGAAAAAGAAAAAACGATCACGAACGATTCATTCTTTTGAAACGGTTCACGAATGTATCACGCTTTCCAGATTTTGTCCATAATATTGTATTGTCTCGATTCCTCTTGAAATTAAATAAATTCCATCTTACATATATGCATCGAGAAACTGTATTTTTCTTAACGAATTGACCGAACAGCTTCAAGGGTGTGTTTCTTTAAATTCCACTCGCCTTCTGGCAAAGCATCGAGTCGTACTACTTGCGCGGTCGAAAACGTGATTGTATCTCCGCCAGTGGAAAATCCCTGCGCAGCGACCGGTGGTCGGAACAGTTCTGTTGCGGGGACCGCGCGGCGGACGTGACTCACTGGGTGAACCATTAGCCATGTCCGAAAGCCCGAACGGTAGGGGCAAGTTTCCCCACGACCGGCCGGCAAGAAACTTCGGATTATCTTTCGCCGGAGCATTTAGGGGAGGCGATTCGGTCCGTCTAGAATAGCGCGGCCGGAGCCAGTGTTCCGTTGTCAAGAAACCGTAAAATCCACGACGAATAACCGGTAAACACTGTCGCCATCGGGCGGTTCTGGTGTTCCCTTCTTTGGACCGGTTCCCACTTCCGGAACGAGCGGAGAACGCGCGTCGACGCTTGCGGCCGCCGCGTCGAGTTAATTCAGCCCCCCCCCCCCCCCCCCCCCCACGCCGGTACTTTTACGTAGACTACGGCTATTTACGGGCAGCCGATGTGTACGCACAGATAAGTGATGGGAGGACGGCCGCAGCTTGTTGCGACGTTCGGCCGACGCGAGTACGCGGCACGAGCCACGCACCTAATGGACGCAATTTACTTCTGCGTCGTAATTAGCGACGGTGTTTGGTCACACGCGCTCCCGGCCGCGGCGGCCCGGGCGGGACGAAACATTTCGGCCGATCCGTTCGCGTTATTTTATAACGACCAAGCGCGCGTCCGAAATTAGGTACGATCCTGTTTCCATAATCGCTAATTAACACAAAATCGCGGCTGTTTAACGAACCGTCCGGGCAACGAGCGCCAACCCTCGCACCCTTCTCGCGCGTGATCGTTTTTTCCCCGACCCCCCTCATCCCCGCCCAGATCTTCTACGGTGGCGTTAACGAATTATTAATTAAGCGATTGCATTCGCAGTAACGATGTACAGGCGATCGTGCGAGATCCGGCCTTAACGACGACCAACGATCGATTCGCGCGCGGATAATTCGGTATTTGAACCCTCCCTCTGGCTATACTCGAATGCCGGCGATGTAAACGTCGAACGTGAAAGTATCCGCAGGGTCGAAGGATTCGAATAACGCTTCAAAGCTACCATTGTGGTCTACCGCGCTACAATCATCTCGTCTCTCAATACAGTCATTTCTGTTCGAGCCACGGCAGAAGCAAATGTAGCTGAAGGCGACTCCTTTGCCGAGCTGCATCGATATCGGCATTCGGCCCGGTGATTAGGCACGGATGAAATGTGAGTGAAGCTGTGGATTATGCGAATTTACCGATTCCGCTGTGTAGGAGATTAAATGGAATAGGGTTTTAATCATTTCGTTGGGAAAGATGAGAGTTTATGAAGTGCACAAGTTGCTTCTATGTAACAAATGTAGATTATTAAACTTGTAACAAATGTTGTAATAACTAGTGTTTCGTTCTTGCATTCATACTATTACAAAGACCAAATTTTAATGAAAATCGCAGTATTTTTTAGTGCAATCCTTAAGCTCTTAAATGATCTACATTTTCCTTACTAACTTCAATCTTTTTATAAGCTTGCAGCTTGGTCAATAACTAAATTATTAAAGCCTAATTCCATCTAAACTTCGACACCTGAAAAGCGGTAAATTCGAATATTACTTCTATCCATGCCAATCGTTTGGTCCGAACACATTTATTTAAATAAAACGAGCGTGCAAGTGCCTGCTCCGCGAAGCAAAGAATAAATCCAGCTAACACAAACGCTTTTCATAAAATACTTGAAGCAAAAAGTACTTCTCCCCTGGCCTTAAGCCAGATCATTCGAAACGATCATGCAAGGTGAAGAGGTGCGAATTCAGCGTCCACCGAAGAACGAACTCGTCCCGTGTATCGGCTCGCCGGCATTGTGCTAGTCGTCCCTTCGTGAAGCCGGTGTAAAATAAAGCGGCGTTTCACGGGGCGAGACAATGAAACAAGAGGCGCGACGCAAACCCGTTCGTACGTACGTACCGCTTCAACAAACGAACACACGCCCGTTAAATTGCTCCTTTTGCTTCGGACGAAAAATAAAAAGAGCACGGGCAAACTACGAGGCCCGACGGGGGTGGAAGTTACCGCGGGGATGCGTTGCCGAAGCTCGTGCTTGCACTTTGCAGATTCAATCTTGTCCCTAGTTCGTTCCGTTCTCTGCCGACCGTTGCTTGTACAATTCCCCGGCGTTCGCCGTGTTTAATTTCGCCGCGAAAATCGCCGACCTCCTTCCGAACGGCCTCTTGCAACTACTTGTTAGTCCTCCGGCCGGCCAGAGAATCGCATTGTTCGCCGACGATTTCACCGGGTAAACGAAACTCCGTCCGCTGTTTTTCTGTTTGCAAACTTTTATGTATTCGTGTTAGATTCTAGCGGGCAGCGTTTAAAGCTGTACGCGCCACGGATGATAGAAGGAAGAGGCGGGATAAGCCCCTCGATACCTTTGCTTGGAAACGTCTGGTAAATGGTTGGGGAACAGACGTTTTGCGGTGGATTTTGTATTTTTTCCAAGGGTACCATAACTGTTAGAGATCCAAAACGGAAAAGATCCAGGGATAATAATTACTCTTTGAGGTAAAATTTTTTTGGTTACAAATAATAATTATGAGTAAAGGAGAAATCTGTTTCATTGCCAATAATCAATAGGGATGAAGGCAATTGATTGCGGTTGCTTCTAACAGTTATGTATGAGGGACATTGTATTTCGATTACTCATAATGTGGGATTATTGTCAAACGAATTGGAACGAGACACAAATTCTCCATAAACAATAAAAAAATGTGAAGGAGTTGAGAACTCTCCACGTGCAGGATTCGTTTAGGGTGTTTAAAGAGTTTAATACTTTCAATAGGATTCTGCAGATCGAATTCGTCGGTAATTCCGTGTTTCATGTCTGCCTTGATTTACGGTCGGCGTCTCTTCATTTTGCTACTGGAGCACATAACGTTCAACAGGATTTAGCGCACAGTCTACAAAGATGCACTATGCATTCTCCTTTCAGGAAACGGTGAAAGAAAGAATCGATCGCTAGCTGGAAGCTGCATGCAATCCGAGAGGTGTCGTTAACAATTTCCACGCCGGCGGCACGTGAATCGGAACGATTTGGTCGAAGTTGCGGCGTTGAATAAACAAAATCCTAATATTACGTGTACAAGTGGTCCTTTAAAAATACTCTCGCAACAACATTCGCTTGAAAGTCCGTGTCGCAAGACTTTTGCTCCATTTCGAAACTCCCCACTTGCTGTGTTGCAGTTTGCTTTTATTCACCCCGCGCACATGCACGCGTATGCACACACACACACACATAGGCAGCCACTTGACCCTTCTAACGTGCACGCGTATCCCCTGAACCGTTGGTTTCTAAACATTACATCCGTACGACGCTCGAGGACTCTTAACGCGCGCGTTATTGAATTCAGCGGAAATGGTCGTTTATCGTCGATTTTATCACTGGAGTCACAAATAAATAATCAGCAAAGTTTAATAACGCGGAGTCAAGTTTCAATAATGAAATTCTTGGTTCTCTGTGTTTAATTACGCAAAACTGGATGGATCGTGGTGATGCTTGTTTATTTGTTGCGTTTCTATCTCGAAGCGTAAACTGCTCAGTTTGTTGTTAAATGACCAGCTATTGTCTGCCAGTGTGATTAACATAAGTAGTGTCGTTTAAATAAAAGGAATGCATATCGTGATAATATTACTTACTGGTGAAGCTGTGCGAATAATAATTCTTAACTGCCATGTAAACCAAGAAATTAGTTATCTGTCATAGTTATTATTATTAGATATGTGCGATCCTTCGGTAATCCAGGTTTTTTAATGTTAGCCCACACTACTTCATAGTCTTCGTCTTTGTACGCATTGTCAGTGAATTTAAACAGGTCTTTCGCTACATTTTGGTACATTTAACAAAAGCTTGTTGCACGTTACCTTTCAAATGGCACCACTGAGACCAGTCCAGAAATGTATCTGCGCTTCCTTTATAAAGAATCTATACGTTCGCGCTAAAGAAAAATTATAGCACACCGTTCAGAGTCCGGGTGTTTCTCTATCTAGTGGGATAATTCCGTTTAATCCACTTCACAAAGCCACTCTAGAACAGTACAGAGCCTTTATTGAACCCATTTTTCCCCGCGGATGATAATACCGGAGTAAAACTAACCGTGCCCAGAGTGTGCACATAGCTTTGTCTCGCAATGAAACCGGAAAACTTCACCAGTCTAATCGAGAGATTATTGTAAACTACCAAACACTTGTGCACATGTGCATATACATATGTATACATAAATATTCCCTAATGATCTACTTGGGGTAAGATGATCCAGCTGTCGCACTACCATCTAATAATCCATTCGCATCGTAATTAATATACTTTACAGTTATATTTTAATGTAACTTCACAATGTCGCAATACTGTATTAAAATGCCAAATGGATGAGTCTCGACGCAGGATGATTTGTTTAGTTGCTTTACGCGATACGCAAGAAGAGCAGATTTATAACGTTTCACTGAAACACAAAATTCCAGCAATTACCTTGAGAAGAAACATGAAGTTCATTCTTGGACACTGGTGGCACGAATCTTGAGTTAAATATCGAAGAATTGGCTCAATTCACCGATCAGAACTGTGTTCGTTACATCGGTAGAACCATCTTGCCCCAATGAGAAGTCCATGTTGTCTCATAATCATGTAAGACAATCAATTTACTCACAAATTAGTTCTTAATTTTAAACCAAAGTTCGCGATAAAATTGTGTCTCTTCGTATACATATCATTGTTCATGTAATCAAAGCACGTCAGATTGTCTCGCAAGAAGGCTGACTTTTTAATAAGAAGTACAAAAGTTTTGCGTGGAAGTGTAAAGTTTCAAATGAATTGCAGCGTTCTTACGAAATACTCAATTTTCAACGGCCTGCTACAATACTTATGAAATGTATAAATTTCTTTAATCCACCAATCAATTAGCCGCGCGCATGACACAAGCAGAACACTTCGACAGCCGCACAAAAGAGCAGCAATTATCTCTGCAAGCTTGACTTCCAATCGGCCTGTCAATAGAAGCTCAAAGCGGACGTTCGAAACGCGGCAACAAAGTTACCCGAACGAGCCGTCGTGTACAGTGAATGCTTGATTCGGGGAACAGTAGGCGATTCAACCCTTCCAGGCTTTTTCGTTCCACGAGCGGCCCTCTACGAAACGCGTGCGAAAAATCGCGGAATAACCCGTAACGCGTCCGATCCCCCCCCGGCCGCCCGTTTCATTGTTTCGAGATTTTCGCTCGCGCCTGTAACGCGTCCCAACGAAACGGAAGGGAAAGGCTCGGGACAGCCACGCTGCGTAACTCTCGAAAAGGGAAGGGCAAACGATCATCGTGGTGTTTCGTCCAGTGACACGATAATACGCGAGTAAAAGCGGGGAATAACGCGAGACACGTCGCCACCAGAGAGCCTGTGAATTTTCGCTAATTGCCTCATTATATATTTAACCATTTTTCACCGCGCAATCAAATTCCAAGGGTAACGAAACGGAAGCAGAAGGGAAGCAAGTCAGGTTGTTAGCGCACAGAGAATATCCGTAAAGCGGTCCCGAGGCCTCGTAAACTGGAGGAATCGTTACGGCTTGCGAGGTAAATCCAAATTTTACGCTCGATAAACGCTGATCTCCATTCACGTGCGACCCGTTGATACCTGTATCCTAGACAGCTATTACAAGATGGAGGAGGAGAGTAGATCGCACAGGGATTGGGACAAGGGTTCCTGGTATTCGAAATGCCCCGGAACGATGTGCAGGCCCGCCGATGGATCGACTCGAATCGATCCGTAAGATTTTAATTGGTAGTCCTTACGAGAGGGGTGCTTTTCATCAGAGACGGGATGAAAGGGGCATTTTCGTTTGGGCCCAGGTAACAAGGAATTTAAAAGGAAGCAATTCCACTTTTGATTAGTACAATTAGAAAGGTCAATTGTCTGGCAATAATGATGCATTGTCATAATACCTTCCCGGTATTTATCTGTGCTGTATTTCACTTTTCGGGAATGTGTACTTTGTCCCTTTCATATAAGTTGAAATAATGAAGTTTATCGCGCACGAATTTTCTCCTTCAGCTTTGCACAGCATGCAATAACAAAGAAATAGAAACTATCCAAAGTTATTATGTTTCTCGAGAGTTGACAATTATTTAACATCGAGCATCGGTAAAAATATTGACCAACATATGCGTGTGCGTCAAGCAAATGTTGAAAGTCAATTTTCTTGGAAACGAAGCCTCGAATGATAAAATGTTATTCTACAGTTTCCACTTATTCGTTTCACGAAGCATCGCCCCCTATACAATTGCGCCACCACTTACGGGATACCATGTACATCCTGAACAATGGAAAGGTTTCGGTTGCAAAATTCATGACGAAGGCGTCCTGCATAAATTCTCGTGCCCCTTTAATAAATGACGACATCGACGTCGAGCTGGTTATTTCCGCTTTAATCGACTCACAAAAGGGCGAAACGAGAAAGGGACGCGCATCGGCGTAAAATAACACGCCGCCCGGGGTAAGTCGGGCAGGGGTAATGAAAACCGGCACTTTAATTCGACTCCTGAATGCCCCATTCGCGGGGGTCTTTTAATAAAGTGCAAATCTTGCGTCATTGAGCGGCGTAACGTTCTCCTTTACCGTTTACCGAGTATGGCCCGCGAGACCGAGCAGTCCCGCTCCATTATACCCGCCCCGAGTATTCTTATTGCGCGACTGCAATTGTCGTCTCTCGCCGGATTATCGTCCGCTGCTTCTCATTCCGTAATCGTCCCCATCCGGGGCATTGTTTAAGCAAACTGCGTACACTCGACTCTTCTTTCGTCGGAATAAAGGGGGGAGGGGTGGGGAGTTAGGACAGGAGCAAAACGCGTTTAAAATGTCGATGCGTCCTACCTTTACCGTCACCGAGTTCCTTCGCCCGTTGCACTGCGAAAATCACCGACGACGCACAGGCGAGCCACCAAACCGTAAACAGCAACATCGTCGTCGTCACTTGCCAGCTGCGGTGTGTCGTTCACTGTATTTTCCGATTTCTCCCCTTCCGATTCTCCCCCGACGCAGTCACCTCTGTTTTTCCCTCGATACGTTCCCCCCTGTTTCGTGCCGTATCAAATTCGCACCACCGACTCGCGGTCCTCCCTCTATACGATTCGGACGCGGGATTTTCCTGGCGAGGGTAAACACGTGGCGGAATCGTTTGATCGACGATCAGCTATCGGCTGCGAGTTGTTCTTTTCCACTGGAAAAAATGACGCGACGCCGGTGAAAATATTGTTGCGCCGAACCTGGGCAACGGGACGACTTTTATCCGTCGCGCGTCGGCCAACGACAGAGGGTGAAGCTTCTCGATTTTCCGTCGCGGGGAATCGGCAGTGGATTGTTCCGACACTTACGTAGACGGTAACTAGAAGGAAAATCGAGTGGCGGAGACAACGCGAGTAACTCTGAGAGATCTCCGGGGGGGCGCGGCAAATATAGCGAGCGACCCTTCGACTAGAGAAAAAACTGCCGGCCGCGCTGCAGCCTTTCCCGCAATTAATTTCTCGCCACTCCGAGCGTAAATGCCTCGGTTAATCGAGCCTCGAGAATCGCCGTCGCATAATTACCGTGCGCGGACTCCGTTCTTTCCGTTCGCCGGCGTTTTTCGAGCGAGCCGAATCGTTGAATCGCGCGCAACGTTTCCGGCCTCCGACGTTCACACGCGCGTCGCACATTCACCGGGCCCTTCTTCCCACGGCTGTCGACGAAAGCGGTTTTAACGAACGTCTAACGATCGCGGCCGACGGGCTGCCGTGTATCGAGTCGGCGCGTAATTATTTCCCGGCGAAGATCCGAGTCGGGCGCGCCGGACACCGCGCGGTACGGCGTCAAAGAAGCGCCGCTTTGAAGCAGCCACGAGGTCAAAGTGCGATCGACGCACGGTGGTTGCCCGCGGACGCAGCGCGCGCGTGAAATGATTCAGCGCAACCGAGGGAAGACGACACTCGCGCGGCTGACGCGGCCGATCTCCTTAATCGTGTCCCGGTGCTTTGCGAGCGAGGCAGCTTCCCGTTGGATGTTGAAAGCGTATCGCCAAAGGGAAGCTCTCACGCGGGAACGGGGAGAGACATGTGTTTTCGTTGAGATCCTTGTTCATCGATACATCCGCCCGTTTTCGAGGAGAAAGTCAGAGAAAGAAGAAACTGATGAACATCCTGCTGGCACTTCCAATTTATTCCGCAACAAGTTTGCCTCGGCGATCACACGTTTTTCTTTCACGTAAATACACGCGCGATCGCGCGCACTTGTCCGACGCCGGGAGACAGGGTTACGAAGGCAAGCGCGCAGAGTTGCACCTGGACCGAAACTGAGCAACGAACACGCGGCTCGCGATCGCGAATGCCCGGCGCGCGAGCCGAGACTGCGCCCTCCAACGTTTCCCCATAACGCACGCACACCCCTTGTTTTCCCCTTCGACACCGCCGAGAGTAGGCGATCCTCTCCCTCGGCCGTCAGGTTCCCTCGGCTGCACTCAGCCCACCCAACCACCGCTTGGTACCCCTCCTTTTTCTTGTCCCTCGCGATCGAGAGGAGCCGCCGCCGCTGTCTTACCTCGCCGCAACACATCGCCGCCTCGGCCCTTTCGCCGCTACCCTCGATAATTTCAGATTTCCGCGGCTTGACCGAGATACGACAACCCCGGCCGACGTCGCGCGATCCGATTCGAGCCGGACGACCCCGAGGCGGCCGGGCGTCCCCGGAGAGGACTTTCTCGTTCGTCGCTCTTGTTAAGGGTATTGACAAGGGGCGCAAAGCCGCTTTCAACGATTTCCTTTTCGGTGCCGCGCGATTGCGGCCTGGATCGCGGATTTCGCCGATCGAGATTCTTTGTGCTGGCGGTCTCGTCGAGGGTGACAGAGTGGATCTCCAGGGTTGTTTGGTTTATCGGACGCTTGGAGTTATTACGAAACCTTTGAACGGTGGGTCTGCTATCGGTAAGGGCCACGATGGGGTTTATAATACGGGGCATGGATATGTGGAGGTGGGGTAATCGGTGAGGGGGATAAGGTGGATCGGAGCATTTATTTCGGATTTTGCTTTGAAAAGTAGGAGGAACGTTTGTTATCCGTAATGTGGTAAATACGCAGAATGTTATTCTGGATATTTTGTTGTATTCTGTTATTTAATCGCCCATGATATTATACTTGCAGCACTTACAATACTTGTGCTAAGTTTGTAAACATAAATAAACATGTAGTGGTTATAAGAACGTGTTAATCATTACAAAAACTTTGATATCACAGTTCAAGTCAGAGGAAGTAGTATGTCCCTTGTATGGTCAGAAAGAATACTAACGGATATATCCAGCAAACTATGCAGAATACTATTCTCTGTTTTGTTGTATTCTATTAATTAATTGCCCATAATATATTTGAAGCACTTACAATACTTGTGCTAAGTTTGTAAACATAAATAAACATGTAGTGGTTATAAGAACGTGTTAAACATTGCAAAAACTTTGATATCACAGTTCAAGTCAGAGGAAGTAGTATGTCCCTTGTATGGTCAGACAGAATACTAACGGATATATCCAGCAAACTATGCAGAATACTGTTCTCTGTTTTCTTGTATTCTGTTAATTAATTGCCCATAATATTATACTTGCAGCACTTACAATACTTGTGCTAAGTTTGTAAACATAAATAAACATGTAGTGGTTATAAGAACGTGTTAATCATTGCAAAAACTTTGATATCACAGTTCAAGTCAGAGGAAGTAGTATGTCCCTTGTATGATCAGACAGAATCTTCAGTGATATATCCAGCAAACTGACGTCCGCAATTAGAAACTAAATAAAATCCTTACAATGCAACTTATGTTTAATTATATGTTTAAACTACTGTGTTTGGAGGACATAGGACTATTCTAATAATTTTTCATACCTATCACAATATATTTTATGGAAGCGTCTATGAACATATCACTTCCAAGGGAAATGTTTTGTTGCTAGATTCGAACCTAATGTGCTATAGTATTTTAATAAATCATTCTCTAATATTAAGCATTCAGTTTACAAAGAGTAGTGCTGTGCTACCAATTAACATTTGTGTACAATAAGCAGTACTCATAATGAGCATTGTTCCCCGCGAGATAAATCACAGAATGATTCACAGTATGCGGATTATACTTGCTCCAACATATTTCCCCTTCATATTTTCGCTTCGTTAAATCGATGCAACGTATCTACCGGAATTTTAGCCAGATTAATTCCCATCATTCCAATTAAATTCATACGCGATTAATCAGTCTCAACTTGCCTATACGTTGCGCCAAGTTGCTTAAATAATGAATCGCGCGATATTATTGTCGGCTATTCGAGTGAACAACACTAGAAGCCCAAACGGAAAACATTTGTAAACATTTATTTACATTACACGAACTATCTAAGTGTTTGATAAGAACACGTCAACGACTCTTCTCGTCATCAAAGAAAGAGAATTAAGAGGGGAAAGAAGAGCACGAAGAAAAGTAGCAGAAAAAAAAGTCTGGTTCGATTCCATAATTGGGATATCGAATTTCGAAAGGGTGAAATATTTAAAAGAAATAATCGCCGGGGACGAGAGCCGGCTACTCGGGAAGCGCGGGATTTCTCCGCTGATTATTCTCCGGCAAAGAATCCGAACAAGTCCGTGCCGGGGCTCCTTTTCTTCGATTCTTCGCAGTTGGGATATTGGATTCCGCGTTATTGAAATGTTAAAGGGAGTGGGGGTGGTCGATCGTGCCGGCCCGATGGCCCCACAATTTCGTCCATTGATCTTTCCATTGATATACACTCGTTTCGAAAATTTTCCCCCCGTTAATCGTTCGCGTAAATCATCCCGGATTTCATACCCGTTCCGTTTCGCCCCGCCGCTCGGCCAAACTTTGCCCGAGAAGCGTCCAAGAGTATAACTTAGGCCGCAGGATTCATATCGTCCGGCGGCGAGCTTGCACGAAGAAACACGCGGCCGCAAAGTCCACCCGTCACGCGACCGAAGAGAGCAGCAACCGCGAACACCGGACTTTTGCAAGCTTTTTTTCAGCCCTCCCGTTAAGGGTGACTGGAAGTTGCGTTATAACTCACGGTTAGCGTGCCGCACGGTCCTTCCTTCTGCCGGCTTTCGTAATAAGCATCCGTTCATGGATCTGAAGTTTCGTTCCCGCGACGAGAACCCTTGTTACGATTCTCGGCCGAACACGCTTCGCTCGATCGTTTCCCCCTTTTTCTTCCGTCGCGCTTGACGATAAGATTCGTCGCTCGCGCGATTCTCCGCCCCGTGAGCGTGCACGAGGGTCGCCGTCCTTTCTTCTTAGTCGCGCATACGCGATCGTCCCTTTCTTTGACGAAAGAGCACTTGAATTTTCCTGGGGGCTCAACGGAACCGAGATATGACTGAGTGAAACCATCCGGAACGGGGGAACGATTTTTACCGTGCTTCTCGAATACTTTGCTCGTCCGACACAGGCCGGAGCGACACGCCACTCGTGTACCGAATACAGCTTCGTGAAATATCTCTTTGCGAGCTGCGCCGGAGAATGCCGCGGTGAAAGTCACGATGTTCCAGCCTTGATCACTGTCTCGAGAGAATTTAGAAGCTTAGTTTAGAGAAGAGAATTCAGGTTCAATGATAGTAGAGGAAAGTAAGCAAATATTTAAAAAACCAACAAAATATTTGGTTTTTCAATGCTAGTCCTATACAATTAATAAAAAGAGAAGTATAGTTTTGTTGGTATCCAGTCATATATTTACGCACACTTTAAACCCACTCTTGCATCTGTAACACCATGAACAATTTTCAATTTTGAAGTAGAATTAAACTGAGGTAAAGTGCGTTTAATTCAGAATTAGTACTCTGGATATGGAACACTGCAATTAAGTTATAATGTTTTCATAGGAAACAAATGAAAGATAGTTTCATTCTTCTTTAGTTATCACGTTTTAAATGAATTACATTGAGACATATTTACTTTCCTCGAATTACAACAATATTCATTTATTTATTTGGTCAGTAAGTGCGTGCACGCAGCTATAGAAAGATCATAGACCATTGGTCCAGAGAAAATATTTATAATTCGTTATTTTACGAATTAATTCAGGGATAATCGATACTATTTTATTATCAGCAATTATACTTAAGCAGCACATAGGCAATTGACTCAATATTTGCTGCACGAAAGTGGTTTGCGAATTTAAGACAGGGCGCGTGCTGGAGTAGTAAACATAAAAATTCGTGAGCCAGTAGATTTACGAAATTTACAAGTTCTACATTGACTTAAACTCGAGCATGAAGTTATGCACCTTATATGGCTGTTCCAAAACATTTGGTTTTGGAAAAACGTTCCAGTACCATATTCCGAGTTTTAAAAATCATTCATACGAGAACAACTACGAAGATGACTGTGCCATCATCTGCATGAATATTTCGTGAGCGAATGAAAGACGTATCGGTCCACCTGTAGGTAAGCACCGGGTCCTAGAGAGTAAGCCACGATAAATCCGGCGTTCCACGAATACTCGTATCGGCTATAAATCGAGATCGACCATAAGCCGACCATATGCTTTCTGGATATGGAATGTTAAACGTATATCCAAACGTGTTCTCCTATAATGCTCGGGCCAACGTGGTCGCGCGAGTTTACGACGCCGTCCGACCATAACTAATCGATGGATCTCAAAACACGAACTACCGCTGATATTGGATCGTAAAGAAGGAAATTATTAGATGAAGCAAGCGCGATTCAAATAAAACTGATGAATGTTCTTGTCCGAAATATTATGCCGAGCAAATTATTCTAGATGTATGTGCTACGAGTAAACAAGGAGATTGTTAATCGATTAATAAACATATCTTCTCGCGAGTATGAAGCTTTTCTACTGTGCATGTTTATTTCATTCAATTATTTAATTGGAGCTGCTTTTGCCTAATGAATAAGAAAACAAAGTGCTAGAGAATTTATTCGACCGATTATAATCAATCACGTTGGCGTAACGAGACGAAAACGCGTGTACAGGTAAGCAGAAGAAAATATTAAGCCAGCCACTGTTCGTGTCCTGCTTCAGCAACTTAGATTATACAATATACTTAATTGTAAAACAATGATTATATACATAGTTTGCTCGCTTGATCAAGCCCGATCAAGCCCTTGCATAGCGATTTTAACCCTTCATTTATTAATTACGTAAGTTCTATCGGACCCTTCTATCGCATTACTGCGAGACACAGCAACAAAACGTGCGATTTCCTTTGTAGGAAGGAGAAAAATGGATCAAGAAATAATTTCCTACGAGGTAATGTTACCGATCGCCCCTAAAAGCCATCCCCCTTGTGCCCGAACCGCGGAACGTGGCGACAAGCAGATAAAAGAGACATCTCTCTACACTTCACCTCGTCGCTCCGCCACCCCTTGTTCAACTGCAAGCGACGCACGCACGACGTCCGTGTAACGTCTTGCGTTACGGCGTGTAATCGCACGTAAGAAACGCGAAGGGAGAAAGTTGGCTTCAAAGGGGGACGGGGCCCACGTTTTTCTGCCGTCCGTGATACTGCGGGTTCTTGAAAATGCGGCATACATCGGCGAACGAAATTGAAGATCTCCGTCTCTCCTCGCTTTTTACTTTCCCGTCCCCGCCCGCGCCATCCGCCGCCGCCGATTGTTCGGAAACTTCTGCAAATTTCAGCGTTCACTCTTTGGAGAAACTGATGGGCCGCGGGGCTGGAATAAATTGCGCCCCGCAACTTCGCAGGGTAAACCAACGACGTGGATTAACGAAACGGATCTTGGTTTACTTGACCGTTTAGAGAAGGACATCCTCGATCGGTTGGCCAGTTTGAAGAAGTTTTGTTCGAATTGAAGGAAACGCACAGATGCGACAGTGAAAAATGAGGGATGCGTGCATTCAAGCCTTCCGCCACTCGGGCACCTTTCCCTGGATCACTTTCCCACCCGTTACATGGTGTAAAGACACTTTTGAAAAGGCATTGACTCGTTGTTGAGAAAGTAGAGACCACGCGCTTTATATTGAGCCTCGGTGGATTGCCGAATGATTTTTTCTCGCAAAGTTATAACTGTGTGCAGGATGTCCCATTAGAAGGGGTTACCGAGTGAAAAGGGTTAAATTAGGCATCTCGGTTTATCGATGCAAATCCGATAAGGAATGTCTACCATCAAGCATAAGAGTCGAAGAAAATTTGGTACATCTTTAAACGTTCCTACACCATGATATTCAAAAAGTTAGCGGTCGAAACCTGATTTGTGAACTACTACTATTTTTTTAAGAAAAATTTAATTTACTACTGACTTACAATATGTCATTTAGTAAATGTGATCCGCGAATGTTCAGCATGCGAGAAGGAGCTACTCACTAGTAGTCCTTCAGAAATATACATGTCAATTAGTTATTGTTTTTACATTAGGTCCTTGGGCTTTGTCCTTTTCAACCGATTGAATAAGGGTTGTTGACTAAATTGATGGCTGGAATATTTGAATGTCTTTGCAATCTGTTTTTGTCCGACTTCCCTTGACTTTAAGTGAATTCGTGTATCCATTTGATTCGAAGATCTTTGTGCAAGGTTTCATTTGTGACGAACCATGGTGCTGCAGTTATTGTTCCAAGAGCTTTGTTCTGACAACGTTGTATAATATTTATATTGGATTTTTTAGCACATGCCCATAATTGGATTCCGTACGACCAAATTGGTATTGTGGCAGTTTTTACATACCAGTAATTTATTGTTGAGTGAGAGTGGTGACTTTCGTCCTAGTATCCAGTATAGTTTCTTCAGTTCTATATCTAATCGTTTTCTCCTTGCTTTTAGGTATTGATTCCACGTAAGTCGCTTGTCCAGATACATACCTAAGTATTTAGCTTATTCTTTTGTAGATAGTATTTTATTGTTTAATGTTATTTCTGTATTTGTTACATGTCTTGTTGTGAAGATAGTGTGCGTAGATTTGGGAGCATTTAATTTTATTTTCCGTTTTCTGGACCATGTTTCTATTTCATTTACGGACATTTGTAGAGTGTTCGTGGCTCTAATTGGATCTTCATTCGAAGCTAGGACTGCTGAATCGTCAGCATAAGTAGCTACTAATACATCATTGGGCGTGGGGAAATCTGCAGAAAAAATTTGATACAGTACAGACGCTAAAACACTGCCTTGGGGCACTCCGGTTTGTATAGGGTACAGTTTGGAAGAACTTTCGTTGTAATTTATATGGAAATATCTTTCATTTAGATAAGATTTTAGTAGGAGGTAGTAATTGTGTGGGACATTTAGTTGAATTTTGTAGAGCAATCCCTCATGCGAAACGCGATCGAATGCTTGACTAACATCTATAAAGACGGCAGAACATAAATTTTTTTCTTGGAGAGAGTTTTCTACTTCATTCACTACTCTATGTATTTGTTCCATAGTAGAGTGTTGTTCTCGAAATCCAAACTGATGCTGTGGGATGAGGTTATTACTATGTAATATAAGTTTTAAACGTTTCAGTAAAACCTTTCGTAAAAAATTTCGAAACCTTTTGATAATATTGTGAGTAGAGAAATAGGTCTGTATGCTGACGCTTCGTTTGGAGGTTTCCCTGATTTTAGTACTAGAATAACTTGTGCGAACTAGTAATAGTATTTATATAGTATTCAATCCACTCGCTGCTGGCATGTATCGCGTGTTGCACCAGTTGTTTCCAGTTTGCTTTCGTTGTTATCCTTTTGTCATGATTCAAGGGGCAAATGTTGTGCTGTCTTTTAAATAACGAAGTTGAGCAACAAACGTTATTACAATATCATAAAGCATGCTCCTACGAAAGGAATCTTAATTCCAGTAGCAGCGAAAGTGTTAATAAAGAAGATTCGATACGCTGCCGGATAATTGTGTAATACTGTTCTAGATGCACTTTAGATCCACTCACAGTTTTTCAAACGTGGATCAATCTTCATAGAGATATCACAGCTACGCTGTTCCGTGATTGATCGCAACAGCGGGCCGATGGAGTTCGATGACGCTGACGAGCATAGGGGCGGGTAAACAAGGCAGTTGAGCAAAGGCTATAGCGGCAATAATTCGGTGGACGAAATAGAGAAAGGCAGGCGTACGTCAGGGACCCGGTACAAGAAAGGGGAGAGAGAATACACGGGTCACGGAAGGGTGAGCGTGATTAGGCGCGGCTCGCGCGTCCCCGAGAGCCACCGCGGGGCGTAACGCGATTGATCGGTCGAGCCGCATTAATCGGGAACCTTAAACCGGCAACAATTGACGTGGAAGCCACTGGTGGCCGTTCATTCGTTATAATTTGCTTCTGACGCGGGCAAACGGAGCGTATCACCGGGGTCCAGCTACGATGCACGACGGGCGCACCACGGCTCCCGTCGTCGACGGTCGATAGTCCGGGGCCTCGATGCCCGCGCGATCGGGACAATAACGTCTCTGCGACGATCCAGCCAGCTCGCGCTGCCCCGCGGTGCCGGGGGTTTCGAGCAGAGTGTAAAATAAATTCGATTAGCTGCGCGAATCGGTCGGTCGCGTACACGTCGAATCCGTCAGGATTGATAGCGACGGCGAGAACGGCCGTGCCGTGGGTGAAAAAAATGATTGATCGCGTCGGCCGCGCATTATTGTTACGCGCCCCTGATGCCGGGAAAACGTTCCATTAAGCGAAACGTCGCCGAAAGGATTAACGTCCCGCGGCTACTGTCTCAGTTACTGTCCCTGGAAGCGGTGCAGCGATGTCGTCAAATTGATAAGATATTAAAAACTGCGTGCTTAAACACCACAAACAAGGACAAAAACCAAAGACCTATTTATAGGCCTTTAAAATCCTCAACAATGTTTCAACTTCCATGCTTTGACCCTTAAACGTGTAATTCTGTAATGCCAAAGGAAAATAAGTCTAACTTTTATATTTCTTATTTTAAAAAACAGTATTCTAGTGAGACAATTTCACACGTTTTGGAAACGAAGATATGTTTGTAATGGGAGGAGAAATGATTTTTTTGGTAACTTTGGTTTAATATTGAAAACTAATATTGCAGTAACTTATATAAGTTACTGTCCGTGGAAGCGGTGCAGCGATGCCGTCAAATTGATAAGACATTAAAAACTGCGTGCTTAAACGCCGCAAACAAGGACAAAAACCAAAGATCTATTTATAGGCCTTTAAAATCCCCAACAATGTCTCAACTTCCACGCTTTGGCCTTTAAACATGAAATTTTGTAATGCCAAAGGAAAATAAGTCTAACTTTTATATTTCTTATAAAAAAAAACAGTATTCTAGTGAGACAATTTCACAGGTTTTGGAATTTTTGAAGATATGTGTGTGATGCAAGGAGAAATGATTTTTCTGGTAACTTTGGTTTAATATTAAAGACTAATTTCTGAGTAGATTGGTCATCTCGCCCAGCTATGGGATAAGATAAATCACATGCTGGCGTAAGTTGGACTAAAGAACTTTATAAACTTTATATTGTAGCAGGCTATTGAAAATTGTTTGAGTATTTGGTAAGAAGTCTGCAATTTATTTGAAACTTCACTGTTCCATGCAAAACGAGCACAAGTGTAGCTATATGATTTGTTATCCAAAAAAAAACAGCCTTTGAGTGAGACAATCTTAGATGCTTTAATTACATGAACAAAGGTATGTATGTCAAAAGAAATAATTGATAACATTGGTTTAAAATTGAAAACTAATTTGTGAGTGAATTGTCCATCTTTTTTGACCATCGATTTTGTATTTTAATAAAACGTTATTATAAATCTGCCCTTCTTGCATATTGCGTAAGGCAACTAAACAAAGCATCCTGTGTCCAAACCCATCTATTCGATATTTCAATGTAGTTTTACGACATTGTAAAGTTACATTAAAATACACGAATTATAAAGCGAATGAATCATTACGTGGTAAGATGACAAATCGACGCCACCCTTGTTAGTCCTGAGGATAAATAATATCAAAATAAAATCGGGGCATCAAATTCCTTTTATGCCACTCCCTGACTTCCTTCTTACACCTGTAACGATGCCAACGTTAATTACCCACGAGATACTTCCTATTATTTAAACTTCTATCCATTAACTTGTGACGCAAAGTTCTTTCAAACTGCACGCGCCAAATCGCGATTCCGTTACAACTCTCTGTCGCCTCATCGTTCGTCTAGTCTGCCGTGGTGGACTATATCGCCGACTCACAAGCACAGAGTACCAAGGAGAATCAACCCGTGTCAACAGCACAAGCGACGAAGCTTCAGCGGAAGAAATAGATGCTCGGTCGGATAGGCGTTGCTTGATTGTCTCGTTTTCCGTTACAACGGCGTGCACGATGCCGTGGGCCGATTTTGTTGTGACGCGTGTATTTTCAGTTGATCTCTAGAAATTTGGATTTAAGCTCCTGGCTCACCCCTCGAGTTTCTCTCTGAATCGTTCCCATTAAAAGCTCACGGTTCTTTATGTCGAAATTGTGGCTGCTCCCGAATGCTGGTCGACGAACTTGGAATATCTCCCTTCCAGGAAGGGAGGCGATCGGTAAAGTTGTGTATCGCGCGATCGAGGGGGCGGGGGCGTGGCCAGGGATGGGAAACGAGTCGAGCTGCCGCGAGTTTGATACACCCTTTTGGTTTTGCTTGTTTATTCGAGAAGTATCCTTAATGAAACTTTCCGTTTAATTCCTTTACCGGAATTGCGTAAGACGTCCGACGGAAGTTATGTAAATCAGTCTAGCTAGCGATAAATAAGATCCACAAGATCTGAAATTATTTACGTTTCGCGTGCGCCCGCTGTAACGAGCTCGCTGCTATCTTTCAGAGGTTCATTCAGTTTCTTAGTTCGTTAGACGTACAAGAGGGGCTTCGTTCGTATGACGATCGTTCGCGAGTTAAAATTTCATTCTCCTGCGGGCCATTACTTCTCGTCAAATGTTCAACGTACATTCGCTGCTCTCGTTGGAGTCGTTTTGCAGTTCGCTTTGTCGCGGCTTCCGACAGTGGAGCGACGCAGCATATACTTGCGAGGAAAATTTTTCGAAAGTATATTGTAACAATTGGTGGCTAACGTAATAAAGAATCATCAATACTGAAATATAATAAATGAGCCAGGTTGCATTTGTTCCATATTTCCAATCCTTTGAACTTCTACAGTGGGAAATTCGTTCTGGAATATAGACGAGTAATGTAAACGCAATATTTTAGTGATTGAACCTAATGAACATAATCAATAGTTGCCTTTCTCGTGTAAACAATAATAGCCATCGCAGCCACATTTATATAAAAAGTAATCTCCCTGTCGTAAGGACGTACGGCTTAATGTAACACGTAATTAAAAAAAAGACGACAAAAACATTTTATTATCGTGCATTGGTCATAAATCGAAAGGGTCGAAGTCAATATCTCTAAGCGGAAATTGATCACAGAGTATTGGGCTGCATCTCGTCCGTGCTTGATTTATAGACCCACCCCTTTTTTCCAATCTGAAAACTTTTCCCGAACAAAGACTTGACGAACCTACGACCAATAGAGAAAAATATTCGCACGAATCCAATGGACATACTGAAGAACAAACATTCCGATAGATTCTCGTCAGGCTCGCTTATTTCTCGCACAACCACTGGCAAACGCGTATGATTCTCGATAGTGAAACGTTCCGTGGACTTTTAACCAAGTTACCTTTCGCATCGAGAGTTTCATAGCCTGGTCGTTCTTGCGAGCAGTATAGTACGCTCCATTAAATTTACGAAGGTTTTTGAAGTGAATGCCCACCATGCCTTCCCGACCAGGCGGGTGCATCCCCGACACGGCTTCGGGAGGGTGGGTATCACGGATGTCGCGTCGGCGTGTTCCGAAGGGCGGGCATCGAAATAGGTCGGGGATAAATAGGTATTAGAAGCGACGAATACAATATGCGGTGCGCTCAGGTGTGCGGGGCCAGGGACAGGATGATCGAGGGGAGGGGGTAAGGAAATGGTAAAATAATTAATAAGCACCCCAAGGGCTCTCGGGTTCGCGAATGCCTGTAAGACCGCGGCCTCAAATTGCATCGGGGAAATGTTGCCCCTGCAAGAAATTGGAAGGAACCATCCTGGGGCGCGGGTCGCTCGTGAATTAAAGCAGTTACTCGAAAACTCGCGATTCAATCTTGTACCCTCGTCGGCCTCGAGAGCTCGATAAATATGACAAGAGCAATATCGCGTTCAAACAAAACCAGCCTCGAAGTGAATGGCGGAGGATCGCGAGTTTTGACTTTCCAGGGATTGTTAATGGTTAATTACTGGATGGAAGGATCGGTCGGTTTTTTCTTATTCGTGATGGGAAACGTGGCCGAGTCGCGAATAGATCGCAAGATTTATCTGGGGCAAAGTGTAGAGGGACGATGAGGACGTAGTCCTTGGAATTCGATCGAGATTAATGCGCAGTGTGCCTGCAGTCCTGGAAAATTTATGTCTCTAAGAAAATGATGATCTGTTTACGATTAATGTGGATTGTCGATTAACAATGGAGTTGAGAAGCAGGTGTATCGAAGGGTGCTTTCGCCCTGTAAGCGTACATTCAGTTCAAGGAGCTATAAAGAACGTCAGAAAGTGAAGCTAGGGAACGTTATATAGAGGAAAATTGCGCGATGCCATAGAGCATTTGATATTGTAAAAAACACCTTTTGCAATAGTGAAGAGTAATTATTAAGTGTAAATCCAGTTCAAGGAGCTACAAAGAGCGTCAGAAAGTGAAGCTAGGGAACGTTATACAGAGGAAAGTTGTGCGATGCCATAGAGCATTTGATATTGTAAAAAACACCTTTTGCAATAGTGAAGAGTAATTATTAAGTGTAAATCCAGTTCAAAGAGCTATAGAGAGCGTCAGAGAGTGAAGCTAAGGAACGTTATAGAGAGGAAAGTTGTGAGATGCCATAGAGATTTGATATTGTAAAAAACACTTTTTGCAATAGAGAAGAGTAATTATTAAGTGTAAATCCAGTTCAAGGAGCTATAAAGAGCGTCAGAAGGTGAAGCTATCGAACGTTATAGAGAGGAAAGTTGTGAGATGCCATAGAGCATTTGATATTGTAAAAAACACCTTTCTGAAATAGTGAAGAGTAATTATTAACGATTAAAAGTGGAGATTGCCAGTTCGTCAAAGTATCTGTGGCAAAGTGTACGAGGACGATGAAGACGTAGTTCTTGGAATTCAGTTGAAATTAATACACAGAGTGATCGAAGTCGTGGAAAATTTATATCCCTGGGGAAATCATAGTCTGTTTATAATTAATGTAGATTGTCGATTAATACCATCGTGAATTGGAGTTTAGAAGCAGGTGTGTATCGAAGGCTGGTTCCGTCCTGTTACCCTACATTCGGTGCAAGAAGCTACAAAGAGCTGCAGAAAGTGTAGCTGGGGAACGTTACAGAGGAAATTTACGAGAAGCTGTAGAGGATAAAGCTATGGAAAGCTTTCGTAAATCCAGGGTATCGAGATGTTGATAATGCAACGGTAAATGAAATTGAGAAATGGGTTGGGGCATTGACTAAACATTGGTCAAACATTCATGCAATTATGTATGTAATTATATCCTTTACATGCATGCAATTTTTGTTTACATTTATGAATTATACTTGCAGTTCACGCAATTCTCCCACTAAATGAATAATATGAAAATTAATCGGAATTAATCGTCAACATCAGTGTTTTACAAAAACATTTCGGCTTCAAGACAGAATTTTTTAAATAAATGCACAAATCAATGCCAAGAATCTCGTGCGACCCTCTTACAAAGGACAACCCATAAGAAAAACACCCATTTTAATATTTATGGCTTAATAAATATAATAATAAAATCGAACATTTACGCTAATTAGGAAGGCAACGAAACCTTTGTAAATTCTAGACTAATTAACGTAGCCTTGGATAATAAAATAAATGACACGAGCCAATTAACTGGGTTCGCATTGAACCGTAGCCTCAGTCGAATTTCAAGCCAAAGTACGAACCATTCCGTGTTGAAAAAATGCGTAAAACTGCGGTCATAGTAGAGGATTTTTCTCAAATTCGGTATACTAAAATTTGTAAAATTTTAATTTTACGTATCGAGCGGGATGAAATTATTTTTTTTTTCATTTCACTGAGAGTAACATTTTAAACAATATTTTACGATACGACGTAGCATAAAGGACTATTAAAATGCATTGTCTGCGACCAGCAGATTCCTAAATCAAAGTGAAACTGTTCAATGATTTCATTAAATAATTTCGAATATTCCATCAATCAATTGATGGAATCGGTCAAGGGCGCAATATATTCCTCTCTTTCTCCTCCCGATCAGATTGATTCGATATTTCAGATTGACTTTCAATCTTCTCTTTCGATCAACTCGGCCCTTTGATTAAATTCTGTCAAGAATACAAAATAATAAATTCACCGTTCGTTAACGATATTTCTAATTACATTTCCTTCAACGCTTTATTAATTTCTTATCTTGGCATCTAACGAACGAGAGTATCCCTTTGCTTTCTTGTCCCATCCAGACGGCAAACGTCTGCGTGGCGGATCCAAACTGCAAGAAGACGTTTAATATCCTTTGCCACATTAAATCAGGCATTAACAGCCAGGCATCACGGTCATTTACAAAGGAATTAAGCGACGCATCGTGCAGAAGCGGTTTGCTCGGCTCATTAAATAAAGATCAGCACGACTCGTCGGTTTCAATTCTCCGGAACTCCACCGTCGTGGACACAACGAAGGTGGGGTAGGACAGGAATTCCGAGTTCCATTAAAGACATCATCGTTAATATTCCAAGCCGCGTGAAAAGATTAATGCGGCGCGCCCGCGTTTTCTATCTCCGGCAAACTTTCCGTCGACTTCGTTCACCAAGGAAATGTTCTTACCACGTCGGCGAAGGTCAACTCCGGCAAACCGTTCGCGAAACTTTATAATCTTCTTAACAACGACCGCGGGCGAGCTGTTTCTGCTTGGAACGTCTAACAATGTACGTAGAGAGAAAGTTCGTCTGACAAATTACGATTTTTAAAAATCAAACACCCGTGTTGTTCCAACAACTTCGAATTTTGCAAAAGACGATTCCCTTCAATTTTATAATCAATCTCGTTTACGTAATATTAAGACGATATCTGATTTCATATTCTAAAAAGTATATTTGTACGTAGAACTGCTTCTTTTTTTTTGCAACTTTCAAGTGTAATTATTGGTGATTAAAAGCGAAGGCTGCCTGTCCGTCGAAGTATTGAATGGACAGAAAATTGAAATAATTGTGCTATATGCGTACAGAGTGGGGGCATTTGAAACAGGTCACCTGAATAACTCGCTTAGTTTTGATGACAGAAAAAAATGCTTCAGATCAAACTTGTTTGGTTTTGAAGGGCGCATAGTATGATGTGACCGATTTTTTTTATATCTGGACGCAAAGAGGAATTATGGAAAGTAAAGCTGTATTTTTTTTAATGGGATAGTGTGGTTTTTATTTACATTCTGATCGATCCTTTCAAGACGAATACAACGATGTTTGAGACAATTTATTTTTTATTGTAGTTAACTTCGAGTAACTTTCATATAGATTGTTGCACTCGTCTTGAAACGCTCTATCCGAATACAAATAAAAAGCTGTGCCATTCCATTTAAAAATACAGATATGTGTTTTATAATTTCCTCATCGCCTCCACCTATAAAAAGATTAGTTTATTATAAAAGGAAGTACTTTTTTCCATCATTAAACTGAGTGAGTTATTCAAGTGGCCTGCTTTAAATGCCCCACCCCGTATATAGTGTGCCCACTTTTTGACATTATTTATATTTTTCTTTTTCGTGATGGGCTATAGCGTGAGACAATGTAATCACTCTTTACTGCCGTGGAAAATTCGGGAAAAATGTTCGCCTAACTGTCTCGCTAACTATTATCGCTTACTTTTCATCGATCGTACGAAGAAAGTCAATTAACTAATACAGATTGATCATTATCGTCCATCCAGCTTGAACATCTGGACGTCAGATGTTCCTGGCTCGTCCAGATTGGCGAATCCAGCAGTTTCACTGGTTGATTTGCATTAGCAAGCGGACGAGTGTCTGTTACACGGTACACGCAATTACGACTCCGGCGAGTGGCTCTTTCTCCGTCGTGGATCACTGGTCAAACAGGAGGAGGACAGAACCACGGGAACCGCAGGGGCCGGCGGTCGGAACTTTTCCACCGCCGAGCAGGGGATAATTTGAATAGTCGCCCCAATGGCGAGAAACTTTTTCCGGGGCACAGGCCAGGCCGCGTCCGGATCGACCGCATATCATTATCAGTTTGTTCCACGATCCCTGCTCGTCGTTTCCCCTTCTGCTGATCTTTTTGCCCCGGCCGCGCTGTATGACGAAGGCCTGCTCCCGGCGCTCCGCCGGCTGATTCGCCTCGGACGCTCTCCCGATTGGAAAGAAAATCTGATTCGATTCAATCTCGCTCTAATTTAAGACTCTCTACCCTTCACTGTGAACAGATACCGCGGTCCGGTGCACCGTCCAGGCTCCGACGTCTCATTTCGAATTTTCGCTGCCGCGCGCTGGTTTCGTTATCGCAATCGTTTCGCCCATAATTCAGACCGACCTCGATAATTAGACGTTCGAATAATGCTGCCCAGGTTCGCGGGATCAACGTGAAATCGAGCGAGGCCGACTTTTCTTTTTAGCCCGTCCCAGTCGGCATTCATGTTGAATGTGTAATAATGCGGCTACGCGATTCAAATGATGTTCCGGTTGCTGTAATTGCTGTATCGAATCGAGAACCTTTTATGGCGATGTGATTAGAAGTCTGGTGATTTTTTCTAGAAATGTCAACGAAAATGGCAGGGAACTTAGCACTTCTTTGAATATTCCTTTTATAGGAGAATGTATATCTTAATTGATTCTTAAAGGACAGAGAAATTAAAATGGTTACCTGTGAATCAAGAGTCACTGGAAAGAAGAGCAAAATGTTTAAATTCTTGAGTTAGTAAATAAGAATAACATTGCTGGACAACATTATAAGTGGAAATACATTTTTTGATTTCTCTTTGAACCACCGCTTTATTATCCACACAATCATCTCGCTATTACGACATCGGGAAATTTTTAAGGAGCCTCAATTATTTATTTACACCCAATATATTGTATATGTATAGGAATATCTTTAAGAATTTGTTTTTATAAAATAGTCTGTCTTGTTCGTAATGCGACAAAAAAAAAAGAGAACCATATTTCTAGTAGCAAGATTATTCAACAGGTAACGGGGCACGATAATTTACCCGTTCGGTGTTAATTTCGCAGTCGCGGGGAATGAGACAGCCACGACGAGCAACGCAGCTGGCCGGTTATCGATTCCCGCCTGTAATTAGAAGTTTCAATTTTAATTTCTAATTACCAGAGACGCCTGCGAACGGTCGGGCAACGGGGGCTCGAGAAAAAGTAGCGCAGCCGGTCTTCTTACATTGCGGCCTGTATAGTCCCCGATGAAATAACTTGAGTCGAGCGCTCTAATTAATACGGAAAAACTGTCTATCTGGCTGCTGCCGAAAGCTTTCATTAAACGTCGAGGAAGCCGCGAGAGTCGTAGCCGGTGTACGTACGGTCGGGTAAAAAGGGGAATACAAAGAGGACAGGATAAGGAGGGACGGCGGTGGGGGGGCAGGGGGACAGACCAGACGAGCTTTTGCAGTAAGAAGCAGGGCAAGCAGTAAAGTGGCGTGGGTGAAAAGGAAGGGGATACATATATACAGCTCACGTTGCGGTCTCTTCCGGCGCCCCCCCCCCCCCCCGGAACAAACAGAATGAAAGCTCCGAGCCTTTGTGAGCCATAACCCGATCTCTTTATCGCGGAAAATATTCTTTAAGCGTAGAAAATAAAACAAAAGTAAAAGTTCGGCTCGTGAACGGTGCTCGCGGGGATCCGCCGGGCGAAGGAACGAGCGCGATGAAGCCTGGGAGGGAAAGGGGATGAAGCTGACGATTCGCGGAATTGCGGGAAGAAGGAACACGGTAAACAGAAGGAAAGGGGGAGAGAGAGAGAGAAACGTGGAAGAAATGCAGGAGAGGGTGCAGGCGAAAAAGTGTGGGGAGAAGCTGACGGGAAGAAAGGAGCGAGGCGGGGGAGAAGGGGGTTGGAAATGATGATGCGGGCACCATGCTGAGGGCGTAACGATTCTGGCAAAGCGGAGGAAGGCATCCCCTGTAACAAGGAAAGCAGGTGGATAGGTAGGTCGTTCGTGTCACGGATAGGGTGGTAGTATGCTACTATGATAGGTGGGTACCTAGGGTCGGTGCAATATAAGTTTATGCATTGCTGTCAGGAGCTGGACGAAATGGTATAATAAATTGTACATGGTATATACTTTATCATTAATCGTGCGTGGAAATATGAGAATGAAATATTTTATTTTTCACTGTAAGCCACCTCCGATTTCGCTGCCCTTAAAGTATATTCTCAAGGTCATCATTTTGAATAACTTCTGCTTATACATGTAGTAGGTGGACACTTTTAATTTTAAGGGGCACAACAAATAGTCTATTCTGAATCATTTAACTTTAACCTTATTTCCTAAATTTATTTTCATCGTTATAAAAATATTTAGAATACCTACACGTGTGTATTAAATAAAGATCGAAATACATCATTGTAGGTGCCAGGTCATTAAAAAAAATATTTTGCGTACCAAAATTTTGTTTCCCATTTGAAATATAAATTTGCCCAAACTGCATAAGATCCAGTATTCGTTTCTACATTTTACTCAATTAATCCTGCTCCATAAAAGAGCACAAAATGGTGTTGTCTTTTTCCTACACATATAATGGGCGGACACTTTTAATTTCAGGGGGCACAACAAATAGTCTATTCTGAATCATTTAACTTTAACCTTATTTCCTCAATTTATTTTCATTGTTAAAACAATATTTAGAATACCTACACGTGTGTATTAAATAAAGATCGAAGTACATCATTTTAGGTACCAGGTCATTAAAAAAAATATCTTGCCTACCAAAATTTCGTTTCCCATTTGAAACATGAAATCGCCCAAACTGCACAAAGTGCAGTATTCGTTTCTACATTTTACTCAATTGATTCTGCTCCATAAAAGAGCAAGAACTGGTGTCGCCTTCGGTTTGACACAAAAACGGTTGCCCCCATCGCACAAGGTGACTAAAGCACGAGCGATAGACGTATTTGTCTCGGCGACATGGATCCGTCTTGCCGTCGTTCTTGCGTAGGGCATACCTCGTTGGAGAAAGCTTAAGTGTCGTTTAACGTCGACTAGCCCCCCCCCCCCCCCCTCTTCTCGCATCAACAGCAGGCGAGTTTGCCTGCATGTACGCGTCGTTCTAACGACGAGCGGGGCATAGTTCCGGCAACCATTTTCGGGAAATCAGTCCAGAACGAACGCGCGTCGGCGTTAACGTGCAAATAATTTCGGATTAGCCACGGAGCGAAAATTCCAGCTAACAGGGCACGTATGCGCAATCGTTGGAGACGAATCGTGATCAAACTGGGACGCGCGACGTGCCGGCGCGCAGACAGTAACGAGGCCGCTGTTGTCAGAAAAAGAAAATACGAGGCGCAATTCCCGGAGAGTTTTTCCATTTAACCAGTGGGGGTGTTGCATGCGTGCAATGTCGAGGGAAAGCGCCGTGATTCTTTTCTTTTTCACCGTAGATGGTTTTCATTTACTTTATTTGCAGTTTACATCAACATAGGAGTAATAAAGTATTAGATTGAAAAAAAGGTTTGAATGAAGCAGAAAAAAAAATCGCGTTTTTTTAAATTTTCATTATATGCTGAGATAAGAAAATCATTTTTCTATTTGTTTTGTAACCTCGAAAACTCCGATCTTTTTAGAACGACGAAAACAGACTATCTGATAAAACTAGTCCTATGTTTTCGCAAAAACTCAAATCGTTTGGTCCAGTTACAAAAAGTTATTCCGTTTTGCAGAGTATTCGAGCATTTCCGGGAATCAGCGTATGTATAGATTTTATGACAATCTTTGCTTTAATAAATTCGGGATGATTTATAATACAACATTTGTAGTTGTGTTAAACAATTCGTGACGTAACATTTGCTGCTTAAGAACTTTGCTCTTTGAGCCAGCACATTTCGTAACCGCGAATGCACAACGTTCCGCACGCTCGAGAACTAGCAGCAGCCCCATTCGTTCTTGGAAATTTTAACATTAATTTTAACAAGGCTGCCCAGTTATGTAAAGCGCAACGATTACGCAACACTCGCGCCGCGACTTTGTATTTAAATGAGAGAATCCAGTTCCCTGAACTTCTTTCCAAACAATTATCCCCCGTCCGGGCCGATTTAATTATCGCGAAACGGGTGGCGCTTTAACATTTAATTATGCATAACCGGCTCAATTAAATTCACGTATTAGCCAATGTTGGAATTCCGCAAAAACTTTGTAACACACTTAGGTAGCAACGCTTCGACCAATTCGATTAATCTCACGCTTTGGTCAATATCATAATTGATGAATGAAAGATTAGAAACTTTCACCACGAAATTTCTATTGCTATAATTATGATAATAAAATCGTGGAACGTATGCAATTGAACGAATGCATTAAACAGAAGAAAATAAACAACGCTGTTTCATACAGGGTGTCTCACCTAACTTGAGTATCCCAAATATCTCGCCCATTTTGTATGCTAGAAGAAACTGTCAAAGGAAAAGACGTTTGGTTCCAAGTTACAAAGAATCGTCTCAGAAACCGATGGTATATAATAATACGATGACCTTCGCATGACCTTGAGTACAAAAAATTCAGAAAAATTGAGTAGCTGGTGCTTTTGCGATGTTCAAGTTAGCTGGGTCACTTAGTTTGAAATGTTACAATAGAAACGAGTTGCAGAGCCGCGTTAAAACGCTAACAGCGCCTTGATTCCACTCATTATTCCAAATGAACGATAATCTGAGCCGATCGGATTGCCGATCCACCGTCCGCCAAATAAGACATCGAGCCTAAAACAAATTGAACGCTGGAGAAGTAACTTGAACCCCTTCGAACAATTGCCGAATCCTCGCCCACGCTATCCACCCTATTTCAGGCAAATCGCGCAAACACTTTCACCCCTTGCCCGGACGCACGGAACGAGAAGCGAACGGTTCTCCGGCTGAAAGTTCCGACTCGACGAAACCCCGAAGGAAGTACCGGAAATGTTTCAGGGGCGACCGCTGTACGAATTTGCGACGAAGTAGAGGATTACCCGCGGTAAGCTGCTGAACAATTCCAGGGGGGGTGCTTCTAATTCTCGGGAGGAAAGCGAAGGGAGCATTCGAGGCAAGAAGGAAAGATTGTGTCAGCGTGTCGTCTCCGAATGTGGTTAAACGACGCGCCGCGGTGGCCGCACATGTCCACGGTACACGGTTGACCATGTAATACACACGCACATGTGTACGGAGGAGCTGTGTCCCCGCGAAGCAGGTAAGTGAACGCAGCAGGCTGAAAAGCTTCTAACTACGTCGCGGAATTAACTTCGTAAAACGCTGGAGACGTAGTGGGATGCGTCTCCTCCCCATGCGAAGCAAATTGGACGCGAAACGAAAATACGAATTGTCTTTCACGTGCGAGATGATTTCTATCGAATCAATTACTAGAGTTATTAATGGGGAAGAAGGTGGTGATATGCCCCCTTTGCTGGTGGTGTAGCCCCCTCGTGATTTTCCTAGCCCATTAATTGAAAATGTTTTAATCATTTCTCTGCCATGAAATGACAAGTGAACATGTTATTAAACCTGAAGAATATAAACTTTGATGTTCATAACTCGAGCGTTTAATAACCCATTAAACTTTTAATTAATCCTTCGCCCTTCTTACTCTTAGCTGCTTCGCAAGAAAGAAATTATTTACATGAACGTCAAGAAACATTCTATGTCTGAAGCTATTGTTGAAATAACTTTTAAATTGTGCTCAAGACACCGGGCAGTCGCTTTCGTTGAAAATTAAGTGATTATTGTTAATTAATTACATGGGAATTAATTGAAGCTGGTACCTGTTCTTTGATGCAGTATTTATCAATATTGAAACACTAAAAAGCATCTAGTTGTTCCGTCAATAATATACATTATAGATGGCAACTACAGATGAATCAGTAAAAAATCGTAGTATCGTACGCTAACGCAAAAAAAAAACGGCTGAACACGAGATGTTGTTATAAGAAAAGCACGTTAGTCAAGCGCAACAAGTATCGTAACAATAATGGATTTATAATAGCAACGCGAAAGATCCGCTAATTGCAAGATTTAGTTTGCCCTCCCACGATCGATAGGTCAGCTCTAATCGCGCGTTACACGCCTTTGAAGTCCATCTTTCCGCGATCCGCAGAAGCGGCGCGCGTCGAGCCGGTAAATTCCACGGTTAGAGCCGCGTTACGGGAACGCGGATAATAATTTCCAGCGGGGGCATTTACATTTTAAGCCTCTTAATGCGTAAGAAGAGAATTTGCGCGGAATTTAATCAAGCCCATTCGAAAAGGGGTCGAATGGGTAGAACGGGGGACAGATTGTGTTCAGCGAGCCAATAGGGTTGCTCGCGACAATCGCGCGCCTAGTTGGGTAACATTGGCGGATATCTGTCGACGCGTCGAGTCGCTGACGCGTACTTCAAACGGCTGCCGACAAAGAGGAAACGACGCACTGCTGTTACATTGAAACACCTTTTCGATTCTTCCAGAGAAACGCCGCGAATCCCTCCAGTTTCACTGGAAAAAAATTGCCTGTCGATTAATTTTATCGTAAAGAACAGTCGAGGATAGAGATTTCCGATTTTTCTTTTTTTTAGTGGCACTAACGATTCACTGTATTACGGGCGATCCCCTTCGTCTCTGTGCTCTATCATCGTTCTTTCGCTCTTCAGCTTCTGAAGACTAGGAATGAATGGGAGAAGAGGGAGCTGCGGGTCGAGGGAAGAAAGTGTGGAATACAAAGGAACAGGGAGTAGAAGAAGATGATGCAGTTCCATCCACTTTCAAACAGTACACAAAGGTTGTATCACTTATGGTTGTACCACATGTACTACTTAAATTATACTAAAATTATATTAAGTTGTCTTAATTATGTTTATGTTTGCATCAGAAATTTATATAAGTGTTAACTTTAAGATGCATTATAAATGAACTTATAAGAATAGTTAATAAGAAATACTTTTTAGTTTCTAAAACATTTGTATAGCATATTTAAATCTATACCATACTATTATTATTATTGTAATTTTCATTATTATCTAATTATAAGATGTATTGTAAATTAATTTGTAAGAATAATCTATAAGTAATAGATTTTAAGCTTAAACGTTATCATTTTTGTAATTTGCACATTATTGCAATTTTTCAATAAATCTTCAGAAAAGAAATGCAACCGGTTTCATCTTTTTTAACACCTGCCCACTCTTAACAGTTTAAGTTAGAGATAAGTGCTGGAAAATGGCGTCATTTTCCAAGAATTAATTACATAGAATAGCCCCTCGCATATCATATTCTCCCGATAGATTTTGCCGATTTCGTGCAAGGGGTGTTTCGTAAAATTATGACAAGAATATACTATGTCGTGTATTACCCAATTGTGTTCCCAAAATTTTCGCTTTGCAATTTAACGTCATTTTCCAGCACTTATTTCTTACTTAAATTATTAAGAGCGGGCAGGTGTTAAAAAATGAAACCAGTTGCGTTTCTTTTGTGAAGATTTATTGAAAAATTGCAATAATGTACAAATTACAAAAATGATAATGTTTAAACTTAAAATCTATTACATATAGATTATTCTTACAAATTAATTTACAATACATCTTGTAATTAGATAATAATGAAAATTGCAGTAATAGTAATAATAATGGTACAGATCTAAATATTCTGCAAAAATGTAGAAACTAAAAACTACTACATATTGCTCATTCTTATAAATTCATTTAATATGTATCTCAATATATGTATATATTATGGGTCACAGGCAAATATTGCAGGCTAGAAACTGTGGCAGTGGCCCGGACGGGGCGCGAACAGCCTCGTGAAGGCCGCTTCAAGAGGTTACAAGGAGCATTTTCCGTACATAAGGAATACAATTCTGTTAGCTTTTGTTTAATCTTTCCGAACTTAAGTTCAATGAACTCCTGAGGTTTTTGCAATTAAAATAACACCAAATACAACAGAAGTCGCATGGTCTTCTGTTATGTTATAATAGTAAGTCGCTTTCCGAAAAGCCGGACAGGGCACGGTGATGTATAAATGGACACTTATTCGCGCGAGCTTGAGCGGTATCATAATCAATTGAGGCGTTATTATCTAGCAGGCAACACCTGCGTACCAGCATCGTTTTTCTTGCTCGCGCTGGAAATTATGGACGCCCCCGATGTATTAGCCGGCGTGATCAGGTGCGGGAAATTGCAAGGACACCGAGAATTTTACACTTAGGAAAACGTCGGGTCGATCTTCTCACTAATGTAATTAAAAACACGCCGCGCGCTCAATGTGTATGTTAATTTCGAGAGAATAACACTTGAGGCAAGGGAAAATGGTTGAGAGCATATTTTATATATTGCTTTAATGTAATGGAAAGGAAGATGAACATGGATATTGTTTAATTATTTTAAAGAGAACTTCGGGCATATGATATAGTATTTTGATACGCGACATTAACGATAATATCGGTGTATTTCATTTGTTTTTTCACTATTGAACCGTGGATTCGTTATATTTAAATAGTCTCTGTAAATTCAGTAGTTTATAAAGTGATAAATTAAATTAAATGTTTTTTTTTATAAAACGATACCATGAATGATTATACCTTTCTCAAAATCATACCTCAAACCATGTATATAAAAGTTGCATGAAAATCGGTACTAAATCGGTGCAGAGAAAGTTGCACTTCATTACTATAATTTTTATGCCACAATCGAACTTCATCGAAAGTAAACTAATTGGACTGTACCTATTTATTAGAAACTCAATGTTTGCTGAGAAATTCGCTCCTGACAGCCCGAAGAAAAATCATGTCATCCTTGACCCAGTAAGTACGGTTGTATATTTTAATATGCAGCATGCGCACACATTCACTCTAAAGACAACACGCTCGCAATTCCAGTTTTGTGTCAACGGTGCTTTACTTCGTGCTCATAAATTCATCAAATTCCTTTAGGCGTCAAACTTTTGCCGCAGTAAAATGCAACTGCAAAAGTACCTCTTACTATCACGATACATTATTAAAAAGGTTAAAATATAATAAACATTTTTAAATTCCCCAGGTTGCGTTCTCGTACACAACCAGCCCTTTGCCTTCCATTCTCAAACTGTAGAAGCTTCCAAAGAATGCCCTCGCGCGGCACGAGGCACGCTGCTAAACCAGTAGATCGGCCGTGGCTGATACACAGTATTTACTCGTAGCTACTTTGGACGCTCGGGAACGGACGTCTGACGAGCCTCAGCCCCCGGCGAAAACGCAACTCGCGCTTGTCCCAGTATACGGGCCGTCGCGAATTAGAACGGCGAGGATAAAGGTCGCGAGTCACGGGTCAAATGCGCGCTTCCAAATGTTTATTTCGGTCAAGAGACGGGGAATTAATCTCCCCGACATTGACAGTCTAAACACACTTCGACCAAGAACTTCTCTCCCATTCTACCATGGATACGTTTATTCAGCTAGTCACGATGCCCATTGGCAAGGAAGTTTACCGTTCCGGCTGAAACTCCGAACCAGAGAAAAAGCGGGCAAACATCATTTTGTTAATGCACAGAGAGCAACCGCTGAAACGTTTACAAAGGGAATACGCTTATTTGTTGTTACGCATATTGTGCGAATTATGAGTCACGGGCAGAGAGCCCTTACACCCTGTTGAAATATGATTTTACGTTATACGTACGTTTTTCAGGATTACGATAATCGCATTATTTCGCTTTTCACGGACGAGTAAACGTGCCCCATTTAGCACGGGTATACAGCTCCGCGGTGCGTACGCTCTTCATTCGAATATAAATGTATAATGCAGAAGTTTTTCATGTTTACCTTTGAATGTATTGGATGCTGAGTGCCTCGACAAGAGACGTTTTTCCCCGCCGGGAAGTTTTAAAAGGTCCGTTCTCTACTACAGACACGTGTACGCGTGTGAATGGATATTCGAGACGTACCGTTGAAATTCTGCGGAATATGCGAAACCTGAATCGCTGCGGAAGTAGGTTACGTATGATATCATCCGAGCTGAAAATTCGAGTATATTTACCTAACGGCGTACATTTTCCAGACGCCAACACTTTTCATTCCGCACAGTTATCGCGTTCAATTGTTCCGCCAATTTTCCTCGCGCATTGTAAGTACCCAATGCGAACGTGAGACTTGTTACTAATTTCTTCAAAAACTCGCGGGCACTGAGTGTTGACTATTTCTTTTGTTCAATTTAATTCGAAGGATGCCATCGATATAATACTTTCCAGTGGCTCGAACCATTTCCTGACAAAAGTAGAAGATAAGAGCCTTCGAAGAGCAAAACAAATGAACAGCTTTGAAAATTTCTACCCTGAATGGCGGACCGAGCACAGCGATCCCCCCTGTAGCTTTATAACCGCGAGCCCCGAACGGGACAAGTGTCCGACGCATGTTTGCAAGAAGTATCAGTCGGCCGCGTCGTTTCTGGAACAAGCATAAAACAAGCTATCTTGTCCCGACATCGGGGAAGAAGAAGAAAGAAAAGAAGACGTTTCATTGCAACGTGACTACCGTCGTGTCTCGTTACTTTGCTCGGCTACACGGTTCATCGTTCAGGGGCAAGAGCCGTGTACTTGGGAGAAAATCACGCCAATAAAAGGACAAGGTGGGCGGTCGTAAACCCCGTAGAAGTCGCAAGAACGTTTCATCGGTGAACGAGGTTTCACAATTTTCATTGCGGCGGCCTATAATTCCTGTGATTCTTCTTCATCTTCCTCTTTCCTTCTCTTATCATGGCGATACCACGGTTGTTCAACGAAAACGTTCAGGTTTATGCCGGCAAATGCGTTTTTACGTAAACAGTTAACTAAATGTTGGGTATGTTACTTTCAAAGTTGAAATTGTGCAATTTTCTCTAGATTTGCTTTTTGGCCGGTGTATCGTTGCAATAACATGATGCTTTTGGACAATTTTTAGTTTACGACATACTTTCGGTTATCGAGAAGTTTTAATGGATTATATAATATTAGAACAACTGGTGTTAGTAAAAGGTAAAAATCCAAAGAAGCATAGGTTTATGTCTTTTACATTTTACCGAAAGTCGACGGAAGACAATTAATTATAAACAGGATCCAATTATTGAAACATTAATGGTATTTAAAATCTTGTCTTCTGAGATAGAAAAAGTAAATGAAAGAAATTATTAATAAATTGCAATTCTAACTATAATACAACATACTTCCACTTTATAGTCTACGAAACGAATAAACTCCAATGTAATTAAAACTAAAATCAATTCCAGCAACCACTTAATATTGTCTCTTATTCATTCGCCATAAAATCATCCTGTTATCCGCCCGGCTACTTTGCTGAAGTCGGTTCCCTCTTAAACTATTGCTTCAACCTTTCCTTTCCACCAACTCCGCACTGTCTCAAAACTTAATCCGTTTCGCAGTCTCCTCCGTGATTCAACCCCAATCCAGCCAACAGCTAACTCGCCGCTTCCACTTCATATTTTATTTCGTTGCCAGCGCATGCACTTTCCGTGTAGTCGCTTCCATGGATCATTTCGTAGATCATTTTAAACATTCATTCACCCATCCACCCGCTACGTGCCCTACTTTCAGCCCACTTTCGGTCCACGGAATATTTGCCCTAGCGTGCTCCGGCGTGCAACTGTGTTCTGCGACTAGGACGGAAACGTGCTGCTTGTAAGCCATACCGGATTACCGAGTAATTCGCCACGACGTAGAGCGAAATTATGTACGGACTTTTGCGCGGCCCTGAATGCATGCCGCATAAAGAATTATACAGGGGCCAATCGGTGCCGCGCCGCGGTTTTATGGGGAGGCATGTCCAGTGGACTTACGTGGATAAGATCAGGAATGTTTGGCTTGAATAATGGTGGCTGGGTTCGTTGGTCTGTTAATGCTGGGAGACTGGAGAGATAATTATGGACAAGGTTAATGTTGATTTTCATTAAACAGCAATTGTTGATTATATTTAAATGAACGTTTTAATTATGCGAATTGAGAAGAAATATTCTAGGTTTGTAAGATGCTACTTATAATTTACCGTTTAGAGATTGTGTTGTTACGTTAATAAAAATGGAACAGAAAGTTTGGTGCTTTTTTGGGAAACAGTAAAAGTAATAATTTGTGGTACGTTTTAAATTAATTAACATTCAAGGTTGATAGGAAGCTGTTTGTAGTTTACCATTTAGAAGTTGTGTTGTTACCTTAATAAAAATGGGACAGAACGTTCAATGCTTTTCTGGAGAAACAGCAAAAGTAATAATTTGTGGTACGTTTTAAATTAATTAACATTCAATGTTGATAAGAAGCTGTTTATAATGTACCATTTAGAAATTGTGTTGTTACCTTATTAAAAATGGGACAGAAAGTTCAGTGCTCTTTTGGGAAACAGCAAAAGTTATAATTTATTTGTACGTTTTAAATTATTTAACATTCAAGGTTGATAAGAAGCTGTTTGTATTTTACCATTTAGAAGTTGTGTTGTTACTTTAATAAAAATGGGCCAGAACGTTCAATGCTTTTTTGGAGAAACAGCAAAAGTAATAATTTGTGGTACGTTTTAAATTAATTAACATTCAAGATCGATAAGAAGCTGTTTGTATTTTACCATTTAGAAGTTGTGTTGTTACTTTAATAAAAATGGGCCAGAACGTTCAATGCTTTTTTGGAGAAACAGCAAAAGTAATAATTTGTGGTACGTTTTAAATTAATTAACATTCAATGTTGATAAGAAGCTGTTCGTAATTTACCATCTAGAAGTTGTGTTGCTACCTTAATAAAAATGGGACAGGGAGTTCAATGCTTTTTTTGGGGAAACAGCAAAAGTAATATTTGTGTTTCGTTTTAAATTAATTAAGGTTGATAAAAAGGTAACACTTAAGGTTGATAAGAAGCTGTTTATAATGTACCATTTAGAAATTGTGTTGTTACCTTATTAAAAATGGGACAGAAAGTTCAGTGCTTTTTTGGGAAACAGCAAAAGTTATAATTTATTTGTACGTTTTAAATTATTTAACATTCAAGGTTGATAGGAAGCTGTTTGTAGTTTACTATTTAGAAGTTGTGTTGTTACCTTAATAAAAATGGGACAGAACGTTCAATGCTTTTCTGGAGAAACAGCAAAAGTAATAATTTGTGGTACGTTTTAAATTAATTAACATTCAATGTTGATAAGAAGCTGTTTGTAATGTACCATTTAGAAATTGTGTTGTTACCTTAATAAAAATGGGACAGAAAGTGAAATGCCTTTTTGGGGAAACAGCGAAAGTAATATTTGTGTTACGTTTTAAATTAATTAAGGTTGATAAGAAGGTACCATTTAAGGTTGATAAGAAGCTGTTTGTAATTTACCATTTAGAAATTGTGTTGTTACCTTATTAAAAATGAGACAGAACGTTCAATGCTTTTCTGGGAAACGGCAAGAGTAATATTTGTATTAATTTTTAAATTATTTATTGATATTGTAGTACTTTTATAACGATTACACCTTCAACTAAAGGGATCAAAACTTCTATAGTTCTTTCACCTCTATCTACACTTCATATGTAAGGACAGTTCGGAATTGATCAAAGTCAAGGAAATAATAGAAGACAGCAGATTAAGAGAGTATAATTACAAAGTTGGATGAAAAGTATTCGTTTCTTACCATCGGTTTGTCGGATAGTATTTATCATTCGTTTCCCGTTTCGGTACGAACTGCTGATTTTTTTGGGACGAGATAGCGAATATTTCAAACAATTCTCGCACGAGGCCGAATAGATGCACAGGCATACTGTAGTTATCGTTGTAAATCGATACTCTACACCGACATGCAATTTGTATACGATCGGTTTCCACAAATAAAGTAAATTGCCTGTACGTTCGTCAGCGCAGTTCTATTATACGTACCAATAATAACAGAACATGATTTTTTCTCTGCTTTTATATCTGCACCGTGTAGCGACGCGAGTCCCTTCGCTTTTGTTCAAACGTTTCGCGAATGTAGGTCAACGGATACAAATATGTAGAAATAATATTTGAAAAAGTTGTTCTATTCCCCAAAATCCAATATGAATTTAAATACGATTCAAGTCGTAATTGTTCTAAATCGTTCAAATTATAAAACCCGACGAGAAAAAGGAACTCGCGAACGCAATATTAAAAAATTCAAACAAAAGTCTTTAACGCGCTCGTTGATTTTAGCTGAACGAGATGCCGCGAAAAGCTTCCACGCGAATTAGTTCAACGATAACGTTCAACCTTTAATCAGCGGCATAATTTTCATAATAATCTTAACGACCGTCCTTCGTTGAGGAAAATTTCGGCCTTCCACTGCTAACCGTCCGGCGGAGCGCTTAACCTACTTCGACGTTCCTCATCGCTTTCACGATACTTTTAAATTTTCACACGTGACCTTTCCTCGCCGGACCTTCCTATATCCAGCGTTCATCGACGTCTCTTCGAGAAACGAAACCCTTCTCGCGCAGCTACAAGGCGGACGAATATCGCGAACGCGCCGTGCATCCCAAAGAGGCAATAAAATCCTGTCACGACGAGAGGGAAAAATAATCAATTCGTAAGCGGAGAGCGAACGTTATTGGACGGGGAGAGGGTGCCGGCTAGGTGCGCCCTACGTGGGCGAAGGCGGCGCCGATAGTTGGTGCCAAAGCCGGGCTTCAAACACTGCGCAGAGGCATGAAAGAAGAAGGCGTTTTGGCCCAGTAAATGAGGAGTCATAATTCTCAGTCGAGCGACACGTCGCGCCGCTCTGTGACCCGCGATCCCCGTGTCCCATCCACCCTTTCTCCATCGCAGCAGCAGCAACCCTCCCGCGCCACTTAACGTATCCCAAAACTTCCCTTCGTCGCACCCACGCGATACACCCCTCTTTCCGCCGACTGTCTCGCCCAGCATTTGCAGCCACAGAATGCGAGTGCATACATCACACCGATGTACTCATCGGCCCGCGCTCGCCCCCAAGCCATCCCAGTCCACCCTCTGTTGGTTCCCTGTGGCGGAAAGCGTGCGCGAAGCAAGCCGCAAGCGGCAGATTCAACGTCCCGAACGGGGACGCCGCGGACTGAATCGTGCGGAAAATTGATAAGCCTGCCTCCGGGCCTCGACTTCTCGGGCCCCTTCGACGCCGCCAAACTTTTCTTCTTATCCCGGCAGCTCTTATTTTGTACTTCGCTCGCCGTCGCGCGAACGTGTTAGCGGCGCGGTCAAAATTCGAGGAAAATCAGATATCGATACGTGCCAGGACGAGACGCGTCGTGTAAACGTGGTGTCGTGGTGGTTCGAGCAATATAGACGTGTAAGTAGTGTCTTGAAAATGGTTGACATCGGCTGTAAGAATGTGTAATACAAAATACAGGGTCCTATTGAAATAATTGAACGTAATGTTTTGCAGAACGTTTCAGGGTCATTCCAAGGTGAAACAAATACCAGCGTAATATGTGTTCCTTGGTATGCTACAATTTTTGTCTAAACCACTTTTTCATATCTTTTATATCTTTCATAGTATTCAGTTGTGCTCCACTTAAACTGCACACTATAATACAATTGACCTTCAAATGACATTGGGTTCTGAAATCAATATTGGTTTCACAGAAACTTAAGACGTTTGCATGTTTGACGAATGTTAAACGCGTGGGTCATCGACAATTTGCAATAGTAAAGATTTCCAAAAGCTTTTTACCATTTAAAACTGTAATTTATTATCATTCGAACAGTGTCAAGTTCCGTTTTCGTTATTTCCATTAATCTCTAACACACACTTGCGCTCGTTCGACCAGCCTACCGGCTGGAACTTTATAATTTTATCGCCGGCAAGTTTCACCGTGCGATATCCATTAACATTAATTCGGCCCCGTTTAATCGTCGCAGCCTGGTAAGTGGATATTAAACTTGTAAGAGGATACGATGGGCAAACATCTCTGGCCGTTGATATCCGACGGTCAAGGGGCACCTATAGGCAAGAGTTTCAGCTGCCGGCGTATATACCGAGCGGAGACCATTCCCGGATCCTGGTTATGCCACTTCGAGGCGGAAGTATCGCCGCGGCGGTCCGGGTGGGGCCGGTTTCTTGGGAAATTGCGTCGGGGTTATAACGCTTCGGGCTAGCCGAAAAGTTTGCAGTTTTCAGCTTTGCGGCGGATACTCGAAGCTAATTTAAGGGAAGTGGTAAAAGTTGGATGGGGCGCAGTTGACCCAGAAAGCTGCGTCTTTTATCTGAGATTAGAGAGCGCGTGCCGACGTTAAGCAGGTCGGCGAGTGTACGCGACTAGCGGAACGGAACTTTTGCTGCGGGAACTGGCGACCGTTCGATCGAACTCGCTTCCTCTTGCACGCTGCATCGCATGCGTCTGCGAAACTGCTGAAGACGTGAACGCACGATGCGGTGACAATGTTATTCTGTGTAATTTAAAATTAATATTAACAAGGCGGGTTTTTGATAGCGGCAAATTCTTTTACGATGGATAGCTAATCAAATTTAACTGTAATGTACTCGCCCAACAAATAAGCTATTTTTCTGTCGTCACAGATATCGACTGCAAATGAGTCAATTGCATAAATATTTTTAAGTTCGTACTCTCAACCAACTCATCCCAACTATCTAAAATAACACTATACGAGCCCAAACATCGAGTCATCTGTGCCCTATGATCCTGAGTCATCCGCAATATCTCATGGAACTTGCCCTTTCCACCCCTACTCCTTATATCCTACGATCCTTAAAAACCCTTCGCATATCTTCAAAAAAAACAGCTCTTTCTCCGACCAGCAGAGTACCACGTTACGTTCGACGAACCATTGTAAAAGTCCGAATCTACAGTTGGAAATAAAAACCTCTTGCGTTCCGAAATTGGTAGTAAAATTTCTCTGTGCCCATTACATAACTGCTGATTCAGAATTGTAATTATATACAAAAAAAATGCGCAGGGGAAACAATATTGGGACTATCGAACGCGTTAATATCACCCTTCTCCTGTTTCCGCTCTGTTCCCCGTCGCGGGTCAAAAGGTGAGGGTTGGCAATGGCGAGCATGTTATGCATGAACACAGGCGGGCTCGAATCGCAAGCCACACCGCGTTACGTAGGTACAAGCTCGTTCCCCCGAGTCGTGAAAATCTTATAACACCGGGGAGGTCAACCCGGCCGATTCCTCGTGCAAACTTCAATGAAAATGAGGAGCGCAAGGGCTGGCCGTAACACCGTCCGGGCGGCTCCGGTGGCGCGCAATGTATTACGTGGCCGCGACAAATTAGTAAACGGGAGCATAGGAATTAGACGCTCGGGGCCACGTTAGCGGCGTTCCGACCTCTTTCTTTCCGTCCTGTTTAGAAACAAGCAACTCGCGCCGGCTCGGGGCGGCATTATCGATCCGATCGTCCTGGCTAGTCGTCGAATTTGAATCATTTCCGAAGGCCGGCGGTGTTTGGAATAATAATAAAGTTGCGGCGGTCGGTCGCGCGTTGCACGGGCCGCTGATCGATTTGTAACCGATCTATTATGCACTCGTTTATCGATCGCCCCGCGCTCTGCACCGATTTTAAACAGATTTGATTACGTCCAGGACGCAGCGGCGATAAATCAGCCGGGCGAGCGAGCGCATGGAATCGTTCGGGGTGATACATTGCAGCGAAGAGGGTGGCACTCTTGCAGGAAGACGGGAATATTCCAGTTCCGGGGAATATTTCACTTTGGATGGCGAGGGCCGATTCTTTGCCCGGCACTCTGACGGCAAGAAGGAATTGATGGATGGGAAAAAGTTCGTTAACGACGCAATGAGCCTTCCAATTGGGATAGGGTAGGCTGAATTCTTGTTTATCAATTTCTATGCGATAAGCATCAAGCTGTATTTAAAATAAAATATGCTGAGTCTTTGTAAGTAATTGTAGCTGTGTTTTTGTAATTGTTTATTAGTTTAATTCAATTAAAAGTATTACAGAGTTCTTGCATCGAATATCTTTCTAGATGATTCAAATGCCAAGGATAGCTGATAAAGTTATCAGTGAACAGTCGTGAATGTATTTATGTACAATTCATTTTTTTTATCCTACACGCTTGATATTCTTGAATTGATTGAAAAATAGGGTCGACTTTGATAAGGATACGCTTGATATTAATTAAATCTTAAATTAGTTCAAACAAGATTATTTACGAACGGCAATAGACTGCTTTAAACATAAATATTTTGATTAATTAAAATATAAAGATAATAAAACGGGTCACGTTAATTAATATTCAATCCTTATCTTATGAATCGTTCATTACAAGTACTTAACACTTTATCAGTAAAAGTATAAAATATTGATATATAAATATTTGTAAATCTTAAAATATATATATTTATAAATATATCGAATAGCTTATAAATATATTATTATTTAATAATCAATCTAATATATAATATATCTGTTAACATATAATTATTTTATATATTATATATTCATAAATATATTATTAATAGTACAAAATATTGATATACAAATATTTATATATAATGTAACAAAATTGCAACTTCACCGAACTCTTTACAATTCACTCGCCGTGCAATTAAAACCTCTTTAACTCATATTCCTGCTCCTGAATGAAATTTCTAAACAACGCAGCTCGACAATAACTCTTCACGAGATTCAATTGAAATTAAGCGAAACCGAGGTTGCACATTGAAAGCTGCCTCCTCGTTACTTCGAGCGTTCGCTCTCGTTTGACGCGTTCCCTAACCGTATCCATCTTCATTTTAGCCTGGCTACTTCGGAAATAGCTTTCGGTATCGGGCAATTATATGAGCATCCGTTACACGCGCAGCCACGCGAAAGACGGTTTAACGAACGAGTTCGATCGATTTTCGCGTCGCCGGCACTTCCTTGTAATCACTGGGAAACGATTTGGAAGTATTTAGGACAGCGTTGACTTTTTCATTGATTCGACAAAACCGGCGACGAAAATGGCTTCCACTATTTGCTTACTTGTAATTTGGAAAATGTTCATCTTTTTTCGACACGATGAAAACACGACAAGTAGTGAACTAATCATTCTATCTTGCTGCAGAATCTCAAGTCGTTCGGTTCAATTGTAAAAAAAGTTCTTCCGTTTTAAAGGGGCTGGGTTACTTTCGGCCAACAGCGTATTTGAAATTCTCCAAAGGCGCGGAGAAATTAATTGCGACAGGAATCGCGATCGATACGTGCGGTGATCAAAGGATAATTAATTCATCGTCGTTTTTGCAATTGCAAAACGGGGTTAACAGCTGTGAAAGCGTTGCTTTATATTCTTTTTGTTCTTTTGCTTCGGTGAACGTGTTATTACATTAACGAACCGTAACGACACCGGTACGCGGCTAATTATAGCTTGTCCCAATTAACTGACCACGCAATGATAACGCGATGGGGTTCAAAAGATCGCTCGATTAAATCACGATCTTTTTTTCTTTTAAATAATAATTAGCTCGGTTAATGAATTTACACAACGAGAGCTTTTGTCCTGGTACGTGCCCGTGTACAATTTGCATGGAAACGCCGGAGGTGCTTTAAAAAGCTGCTTACTACAACAGTCCTCCTCTTTTAAGCCGATACAGCTTTAAACACGCGCCTTTGTGCATTTTTTCTTCCTTCGGCTTTGTTCGGCTAAGTGCAAGTTTTTTCAACTTGCGACGGCGGATTAAATAGGATGGGGAATAAACTTTCCTTGTTACTCCACTTAGAGATGCTACATGCAAATTACAAGATGGGAATGGCCGGGTACAACAAGCATTTTATGTAAAAACAACTTCGTTCGTCGATATCTTTAACAGTAACATTTCAATTATATCTAAATGAAAATATGATAGTTTAATAAAACCTAGCACCATCTTGTTTAAATATCTAATTATCGCAACGAATATGAGTCCAGAGATGTTAAAAAAATTAATCCTTATTTAAAAAAAAAACTATAGCATTATGATAGACTAGTATATTTCATTAATATTAATTGATACAGTGAACTTATACAATTGTAAATAATTAATAACAAGCGATCTAGGACGTTCCCGCTCTCGTACACTTTTTCCTCGATCTAAAAACGAGACCCGTAAGCAGCAATTGCAACAACAGAAGCGGGGGCGGTCGTAAAATGGCAAACGTATTTGCGAGTTTGGACGGTGAACGTCGTTAAGCCGTTTGCCAGGAGTCTGCAGTTTGCGGAGGAGCCGTAGACTGGCGGAAATAGAAATTAATGAAGGCCGGATCAAGAAGCGGATAGGAAGGGATATTACGTGTTGAGGATATGGTCTTGCCAATTACAATCGTATCCGCGCCGGGCTATCACCCCCGGTGGGCCGTGCAATCGCTGTCCGCTTCTATCTGCCCCCGGTGCACATGCCGACCCCGTGCGTGTTTCTGCAGTTGTAATTATTCGTGTACAAACACACGTGTCCGTGGGCGGAACGCGCGTCTAGACACCGCGGCATTGACGGGACAAAATATTTATATACAGAGGGAGAAAGCGAGCCCCGTCGTTGCTCCTATTTACCCTCCGTTACACCGCAAGCTCCAGTCGGTCGGCCACAGAATGTATCATCTCCTAGTTTGTACTCCCAGGTTAAATTAGATTTTATTGGGACTGTTATCCGTTCTACGTTATCCAGGAGAGTACTTCCGCCTGAGGCAATCACGACCCCCCGGCCCCGTTCGTCCTGTTCGCCACCCCACCCCCGATGCCCGGACAAAATTCGAATCTGTTCCGTCGATGCGGCGGGATGCGGTCGATCGTTATCGAGGCACGTACCCGACCCACCTAATCATTCCTCTTTTCCTGGCCGAACAAAAAAATACAACCTTTTCACCTTTCGCTCCTCGTCCCTCTTCTGCCTACGTTCGTGCCTTAAAGGAAACGACGGAGGTTGGTAGTTACGGTGGCCGACTTTATGTCCCTCCTCCCCCCCCCCCCCGCCCCTGAAGAAGTACTTAGATTTTAATGGAAGCAGGCGCGAGGCCGTAGCGCGCCGCTTCGCCGAAGAATAGTAAATATCGGAAGTAAAAAAGTTATGATAACGGAAACGAGGGGGGAGGGTAGTTTGCGCGGGGCAACTTCGGGATCTTAAACTTCTTGAAATAACTGCACAGGCCTGGTTAATGCGACGCTATGTTTTCCCGTGCCGGGAAGGGAAAATGGGTACGGCGGGAGATCGCGAGGAGCGGCGCGACGCGGAACAGCTTATTCGTGCCGGCAACTTTCCCCGATATACCGCGGCACGACAAAGACGAACTGCTGCAACTTCCGCGAAATTGTCGACTTCGGGGGACCTATCATCCTTCAAACTTCGACCCGCGTGAAATGGTCGCGCGACTCGCGGCGTGTACCGGCGCCCCTCGCCCTCCGCGTTTTTCCTATCGGCGTTACATCGTCGCTTGGGGGCGGGACGGGGCAAGTTCAACGACACCCATTTCTGCATCGCCCGGTGACTCTTTCATAAGTCACGTGAACAATGCTGCGATCAATCTTGGCGGAAACCGCTCGACGAAGTCGGAGTCTATGGTTGGGACGCAGGTCCGGGGTCCAGATTGCAATGTCCGAGTACGAATCGTATGTTGCTCTGGTGATAGGATTTAGACGAAATGAGGGTCCAATTGGTTTGTAGCGAATTCGTAGCATTGAAGTTGTGGGCAACGTGGTACTGGTCTGTACCTGCCTGTACAAATTTGGTATCGACAAACAACATCAATAATACAGTCCAACTGTGCACGTCCCAATTAACTCTGTCACCTTTACTCATTTTGTCATTTGTAAAGATACAAAAAGGAATGTTTCGATAGAAAGTTGTTGTGTTTAGGGGGTTGATTATGGAGTTGGAGGTCATATCAAAGTTCGTATTTTTCCATATTTTGTAAATAGTAACATTTCTCTTTTGATCAAATGAGTTATCTTTCTGTTCGGCATGAGAGAGAGGTGACATCGAGACAAATACAACTACGTACAATAAGATGACCTTGAAACGACCTTGAGCTAACACTTTTCTCGAATAAAAGTTTGTTAGAAACTTACTCGTAAGATTCTATGTTTCTTACATGATCTGTTATATTGTTTTATGTCACATTCGAGACAGACTAACTTCCTCCTGAAACGCTTCTTCTAGCTTTATTAAGTAACAAAATAATCAACCTGGTGATCATCAGTGCAGTAGCTAAAAAATGGTGTGAAGCGGGTGTTTTAACGCTTCGGCAGAAAGGGCAAAAATAATGAGACTACAAAAATTGAAAGTGTTTCCGCCTTTGAAAGCTATTTCCCAAAGCGATCTGAATTTTATCGCAGTCTTCGTCCCTTAACTTTTACTACCCTTACCCTTCCTGCGCTCTTCCATTGATCATTACCTTCTCCGAATCACGCGGATGGAAATCACCGGTCCTACGCTCTCCAAACTTGCCAAATCTCGAGCGCCCCGCTGGCTCGGTCCCCGACGTAGCCCGGTGCGCGCGGGGAGCGCATAAAATCTCGAGACCCCTGGATCCTCGACGGCGTTAAAACCCTTTCGCGATAAATCACAGGAGCAACGGAGTCGCGGCGCTTTCATAGATGCCCATTATTAACTCTCTCTCTCTCTCTCTCTCTCTAGTCGGTGACTGCGCCAGGGCCGCGTAACTTGGTCTTCCGTAATTGAGGCGCGGGGGTGGACATAATTTCCCAGGCGCGATCAAGTTTCCCTGCGAGGGAACTTCTTATCGGGTGGCCATCGTCGGATTCTTAGCCCCGTTCAGGGAGAAGAAACGCGGCCACGGGCCGGTCTGGTCGCGAATTCGTTTCGTTCCGCCGGAAACGGCGCGGTGGGTGTCTCCGCGCGAGGAGGAAGCACAGACGCGCGCCTGTGCGACTAATGATAATTGCACCGACCGCGTGGCGGTGGCTTTTATTTCGGCGGAGTCACTGACTCCCCCACCCCCTGTGGCGGCGTGGCAAAAACGTTAGCGACCGGCCATCCGCGCAACTTTCGCCGGACGAACATTAGGTGGCAATAACTTCTGGATACGAATGCCTATAAAGAATGTATACTGCGACCGTGGGTTGCTGGTCGCAGCATTTATCGGGCTCCCCGCGTTTGTTACTGCTTCTCGTTTAAGGTGAAAAAAAACTCTGATCGATATTATTCTCGTTTGTACTATTAATGGTTAAGGCTGTCTGGCGATTTGCGCGTGGCTGCAGTTCAGATTAGGTGCGCTTGTCAAGGGAGTCGCGACGCTGGAGGATGAGAAGGACGCTGAGACAATTTTTACTGGTTGAACGAAAACCTTGCCTTACTAGCAAAGACTTGGCAAATCTTATCTAGTAATGGGAAACTTGCGCTAATCTTCTGTCCATGTTGCTACGGTAATCGTGCTGGGATTTGAAAGGCACTGGGTCTCGTAAAGAGCAAGTAGAAAATATACGACAAATTTATAGACACAAGAAGCGGTGTTAATTTTATGGACTGTCCGTCTTTTGCAATCCTTTTATTTAGAACGCCTCTTCTTTATTGTCATCCTACGATGGTTCTATTGAATGTCTCTGCTAAGAGTTTGGTTTTTTAAACTACAATACATGTACTTTCACGAGAAGTTGATTACTGCCAAGTGGCCAATGCGATTTGCGTTGCAACTTCGACAGAGTAGTCCTCTTGTATGGCTTTACCTGCTGCGTGAAATAAGAGAGACTTGGTGTCACGTCGTGGAGTTAAGTCTAATACCTAGATTAAGTACCTACGAAGTTCTTGTAGAGGAGTAATAGCTGTGACGCGATGGGTCGATTCGTATGCTTTATCGGGGCTGCTAAGGTGTTCCACTGCCCATTTAAAGCTCCTCTCTCTCTCTCTCCCTCTCTCTCTCTCTCTCTGCTCGCGTTTCCAAATAGTAATAATAATTGTGCGTCTAAGGACGACGATGGTTAAATTAATCGTACGAGGAGATTGAAGCTTCAATCCATACTCTGCCCACTCCTTCACATTTCTAACGATAAGTTTCACCAAATTCGTCTCCACCTGTTAAATCTGTTAAATCTGTACTCGTTCAACACGGTGAGCAATTCTATTTCAGCACGACATTCCCAAAGAAGGTTCTCCGTGTAGTCTAAGGCACGAACGAAAGGGAATCTTTTTAGAGGGTGTCCGAGCTTGGCTGAAAAATTGATACAGAAGCTCCTTTGATTGTCCACCGACATCGATCGCGATAGTTGCTGCGTCGAAGCACGTCGCGTTCACGTGGACCCGCGGCTCGGATCGCATGAAATAGTTACAGGCATGGCAATATTTAAAAGGGACAACGTCTCAGGTGTCACGTCCATCGGAATAATCCAGGAACAGGCGAAAGGTGTAACCGGATGGTGAAGTTCATCGAACAGCCTGTTTGTTGTCGAAATTAATGGAAGTGAAAATAAGATGGTCAAACAAGAATGAGGGATAGGTACAAAGACGACAAATGTAATAAAATTTATTGCACACTTGCACCGCCGAAAATATTCGCCAACTCTTTACGCAAGAGTTTCACGGATGCGTGCACGCGAAAATAATTTCTCGTGGTTCGCATTTGCATGGGGACCACGACTCGCAGCGTTTCCGAACGAGAATGGACAGTAAATTACGGTTGAAGCAGTTTTGTCACGCGTATTTTCCAATAGACACAGTCGCCAGCATAAAGAGGCAGCGCGAACTCATTTTTACAAAGCATTTTACGACAAACAGTTCGGTTAATTACATCACCACCGCCGTTAGAAATGTTATTATCCCAGAAGCATGTAAACTCTCGTTTTGCTCTAACAGTTGTTTCGAGATGGAACAACTCGGGGTAAAGTTTTTTCGAAGCATCGCCAACGTTTCACGGATATTGTTGGCTACGTTAATATTCTGCAGCATATTTTTCATTCGGAGATAAAACAAGCAAAGAACCTGAAAGCGGACACGTCGCCAGAAACTGTGGATCAAATTGCTTTTCCCTGCTTCTTTTTCGCCAGTTTTTCGGGTTTAGCAAAGTGTCTCGTTTTCCCAGTTCGGTTTGTAGCACGAAGGTAAGTACCGAAACGTTAATTCTCTTTTCTAAATACAGTGACAGAATCACGTACGCGCGAGTATATTGTTTGCACATATTCGAAAACATTAATATTGTGTTTCTTAAAAAATATTAAAAACTTGGAAGTTACGGCACGTTTTTAACAGTTTTACGGATCTTTTTGTGTACCTATTCATGGGAATTTTTTAAAAAGCAGATATATCATATACAAGTGTTTGAAATTATAAAGTGCTGAGGAAAAATGAACTAGGGTGTGTGTAGATATTATTACATCAATAAAAGTTAATATAAGCTGCTTAAAAGTATTGTTTATGACTTGTACAACATTAAACATGAAATCTAAACCGCATCAAATTGACGCGTTCCGTAAACCTAGTGTTAAGAACCATGACATAGGATTTAGGATTGTTACAAAACTGAACCAAACATTCAATTTCTCTTGTATTTGGAATATTCTGTTTCCCAACACTTTTGCCTCGTACCATACATAAAATGTGCAATCAATTTCACGAGAAATAAGGTCCTCGCGGTTCTCGGGATAAGGGAAGCATCGTGGGCGACGAAATTACGTGGCGCATAAATTAAGGTCGAAGCCAGTGGCCTTAACATCGTTAATCACCGGCAACCTTTTCACTCGGCCAAGAGAAAAACCGCGAGTCTTCTGATAACGCGATGCCCCTTCTCCGGAACGGAAGGCAACGGAACCGAATAGCCATTCCTTTCCATCGTGTGTCTCTGCACGAGGCGCATTCAAACGTTCCACGCTCTATGCGCGTCGTTAATCGATCAATCGGGGAGGTCCCAACGGTCTCCGGGTTTACTAATTGAATCTTCGCGATGGACGCAATTGGAGACACGGAAGAAGATCGAGACACACGAATCCGCCAGGTACGAAAAGGGAGGGACCTCGTGAGGGATACACGAGGTTCAACTGGGATAGCGCGGCCTCGCGTAAGTGCTGTGCTACAGAGCCATCGATCGGGGCCGATCTCGGAGCCAATATCTCATCCTCGCTTTGCGGTCTATTAGATTTCCACGGCTTCCAAGGGGTCACTGACGTCCCCGCCCTTCCGTTCCCCCCCCCCCCCCTCGCGGCGAATAAAAAGCCTCAGCGTAAATCGCGACTCTTTCAACGTCGATCCCTGAAAGGCGCGCGAGATGGATCTTATACGTTTCTCGCGTCAGCCGGTTCCAGCCTCGTATCGCGGAGATCGATAACCACCCACCAAATCGCTCTCTAATACAACGCCGAGATCCTTCGCCTCCGACGGCTCATCTATGACCCGAATGAGTTTCGGATAAGTAACGTGGAATCAGCGAACGTGTCGAGTCGTTTAGATAAATGCCCGTTCAATATTCTTTTGTTTTTTTTTTGTGTACAGGTTTCCTGGTCAAGGAATGGGCACTATATCCTGCATCTCATCGTAACTAAGAAGACGAGAGTTATTGTTAGCAAAGTATAGTAAACATTATCTACGTACACTATATTAGCAGATGTTAAATTGGATTATGCGTAATTTTAAACTGCAAAATATGTTGTAATTCGATTTATCCTAATAACTTTAAGCATCAGCGCTTAAAATCTTTTTTGTAACTTAACCTAAATCTAAGTTATTATTTCGACGTGTAATTCTAATTCTTATTTCATTATAATAAGATGTATGGAAGATGAAGTTATAGACGAATAGTATACAGGGTGTTCTGCTACTGCATATCAATATTTTAAGAAGAGATTGCTGAGGCAATTTCGAACAACCTTTTCCTTTGCCAAAACGGAGATTAAAGCTTCGTTTTCGAATGATTAACGAGAAACGTTGACCAATCAGAGCGCGTGTAGAACGCGCGGTCAGCCGAGAGAAGATCGTGATACGCTCAACTGCAGCGTTGAATGCCTTCTCGGCTAAGCGCGCCCTCTACACGCGGTCTGATTGGTCAGCGTTTTTCGTTAATCATTCGAAAACGAAGCTTTAACCGCTGTTTCGGCAAAGGAAAAAGTTGTTCAGAATTGCCTCAGCAATCACCCCTTAAAATATTGACATACAGTAGCCGAGCACCCTGTTTAAACAACATTACTGAGAAGTTAAACTATCATCACTATTATAATTCGCACATTATTAAGATTTGTCTACCGACCATCGATTTTCCGAAGAAATACAGGGTGATTCGCCCGCCAGGAGACTTGAAAGAAGTGCCGCTGCCTAAACGTCTGGAACTCTTATCCCATGCAGTCCCATATAAAAATTTTGGCCGACATATTTTGTCCTTTTCTGTTCCTCGCTATCACTTGGCATGACTCTGCCGATCGCCAGTTGATTAGGTTACTGCAGAGCGAACGACTAAGCGTTCCTTCCAAGTGAAAGCGACAAACAGAAAAGGACACAATACGTCGGCCGAAATTTTTACATGGGACTGCATGGGATAAGAGTTCCAGACGTTTAGGCGGCGGCACTTCTTTCAAGTCTCCTGGCGGCCGAATCACCCTGTATTATCCCGTGAACGATCGGCATTGAACGACGCGTATCGAAACGCGACACCTATCCCAGCAGGGCTGATCAATTTTCCGCCACCATCGAAAAATGCTCTTTCATTCGTTCGCCAGGGAACAAGTTGTTTCGCCTCTTCCGCTCGGGCTAAATAAATACAGAGTCGACCGGACCGCTCGGTCGAATAAATAAATCCCGTTGTCGAACTCTTTAAAAGCTTGTTCCGCGATGGTCGGCGGGGTGGTCGGGAAAAAAGGAGAACGGGGGTCGAAGAGTAGCCAGGCGAACTTTAAACCCGAAAGCGTTCGCGGGACGAGTGTCTGTAATGGGCTCCTTGTACTGCTTTTTCAGCCACCGCCGCCGCTTTAGTACCCACTTTATCATGGCGTGTGGTCGTTTCGTTTCAAGTGGATTATTCTGCATCCGACGCATTGCTGCAGGTGGGCCGCGTTTTATAGCTCAGGTTATTGCGATCAAGCCTCATTGTGCGGCGCGTTGACGCGTCGACCCGGCTAGCGTCAAGCGTTACACTTACATATACATATATGCACAAGACTAGTATGTATTCGTTTCGTTGTTCTGCTAACTTAAAACATGCCACTGTCTGTTTCGTGTATAAAGAGGTCGTAGGCTCACAGTTGGAGGGCTCAGAAGCCAATCGCTGTAACTTCATTAGTGTAAAAAGATAAATGAGGCTTACGCTAACTAGTTGTAAAAAGATGATAATGCTAGTGAACGGGCAAAAAACTATGTTTAATATAAGGTAGCATACTAACGAACGTATTTGCAAATACAAGAGAAATTCGCTATGATTTATTAAAAGTTGCCAGGAAAAGTTGGACTCGTACTGATCGGTTTTTGAACCCTCTAATCGTCAATCGTTGTTTGTCAGTTACTGATAGCTTAACCAGTTAAGTGTGTTTGACGACTATATCCGTCATGCGTAAAATTTTGTTACAATTTGATATTTAAATTGTAATTCTGGCGAAAACTAAATTACATTCGTATATTTTAATACGTTTAAAATTGTTACAGGTCAAAACGAAATGAAACAAACAAATGAAAATTATGAATAATTTGAGTTGAATTTAATGGAAATAATGTGAGTTGGATTCGAGCCTGGCTTATGGCGACACACGCTGGTTGGCGCTTTGCAAAGGAATCACCACAGTTAATTGGTTAAGCACGTTTTTAATATCTTCTTTTGGGAAGTGTTGAATGGGTGAAAGGGCTCGATAATTGTAAAGTTAAGTAGATGTTAACTGCTGCACTATATGTATGTCCTGTCTGCACAGGAATAAAGAATAGAGTTTCCTTTGATAGTTCGAAGTCAGTGAACATTACGTGTCACGATAAGTTATTGTTGTCTGAAGATGGGCATTTATCTTCTTGCCATACGATTTCGTTTTTAAAGTACTAATGTGGAACACTCGGAAAGCACGTAGGATATTTGTTCATTATTTAATAGAGGTAATTATAGAAAGGCGTAGATAAAGCGTTTTTGGAGTGGATTATCATCCATCCACTACTATTGATTTCTAAGATTTTCTTGCAGATTTGCAAGTTATTATTTGTTTTTGTCTTTGGGTACGCAGATTTCTGTTTAAATAGGCCGTAAAATGAATTACATCGAAATTGGAATACGTTGTTCTCCTCTGCGAGGAAAAGTGCGCTTTATTCTGTTGATTTAATAGAATTTCGTGATATATTAATAGACGGTATTCATTTGTCAATATATGGACAATAGTTTATACAAAATTTGATGAAACTCGCTGAGCTTTCAGATATACTTTTTTGGTATTAAAGTACATATTGTAATCGTGATATTACATTCAAAATACGATTTCGTTTTACGTTTATCCTTGCTCATATTGCTATTAAATTTCCATTAAATTTTACGTTCATCGTTACACATATTACATAATAATAACTACACATAACGACGATTTGTAATTTAACATGTGCACGCAGAATATTCATACTTTATTAAACAATCTCTTAGAATCTAGGATTAATAATCACCAAAAAGGCGAAGAGTTGGTAACAATTATATCGACGTATCGAAATTCTTTATCATTGGCATTCTCATCTCGGGTTCGATAATCATTTATGTTGATCAGAGAACGGTTAAAAAGTCGTGGATGCGCGACCATTCGACGGCAGCTTTCAACGACACAATTTCGCGTCGCCTGTAATCTTTTTTTTATTGCGTCCGCAAGCGGCATATCGGGTAAAGTATTGTGAATACACAAGCGTGGACGCGCGCTCGTGAAATGTCGCGGAATTGAAGCTTCAACAAATCATAAAATAACGGGCGTATTTATTAGGATTAACGTCCGCAATAGCGTGCTACGAATTATATAAAAATATTGTACGTTCTCATGCGTTACCGTCCATTAATTTTTCGTTAGCTCGGTATCGTCGATGCAATATTTCCCCGGGAACGATACTTTATGACAATCTGCATTATTCGTGCAATAAAAATCCGTCCAATAAAATCAGCACACATCGTATAAATGTCTTGCTTGATGTTAAAATATTTTATACGTTTGCATTTATTGTCGAGAAACGGGCGGGCTTACTTCGGCCTCACAGCTGATTCTGATAGCATCAACTGGGCCCTAACAACTTGCCCTATCAGCGTACTGAAAGGATATTCAGCAAGTTGTACATTGTCAAGTCAGAAATCCAATCTACCAACGCTCAACCGGCCTGAGCATTTTCCCACGGAATATGGGCCGATTAGTTCCTCTTTAAGGTAAACTTATATGAGAGCGTGCATCCGATAGAGGAGAAACTTTTTATCAACTCCAACCTGGCGGAGTTTTTCGATGCAAAGCCGAGCGTGAAATAAGTCGGAAACAAAATTATACATCGTTGGTGAAGCTAACGTTCGTTCCGCGAGGAGAAGTCGCACGTACATACGTATGCACGTAGCAGTCTCGCAGCGGGAACTGGCCCAACGAGAAAATTGCAGAATTTCGATCCATCATTCGCCCCGATCTTATTTCGCTTTTTTTTTCCCCAAGCCAACGCTCGCCGTTTCGTCTTCGCGCCTGCGAGCGCGACGTCGCGTAGAATTTACCGTCTCCCGTTCCGCATTATCCGCCAGATATACGTTATTTCAACGTCGGCGAAACGCGTATACACGTTTAGCAGAGCATTACCGGGTGTCCGCGCGGCTTTATTTATCGTTTATTCGTTTCAGTCCACGCGGCCGGGGCGGTGTACGAGGAACCGTAAACCGATCCTAGATGCAGAACGGTATCGCGTCGCGACCGCGCCGGCCGATCCCTCTCGTCCGTTTCCCAGCGAGCCGTGGGAAAATTGGAAAACTTGCCCGCTCTGTCCCGATGGAGCGAGTTTCCTCATCTATTTATCGGCGCGATTAATTTCGTTGGTAATTACTTTATCGACGCGCTCATTCCGACCGGCTGGGTCGGCGAAAGAATGCTCGCGAGTCGGAAGCTACGCTGCGAAGAATGTTCAGGGGGAAATATCTCTCCAAAGCGCTTTGTTATAGTCAATCGAAACGTTGCAACGATTTATGTTGTTCAGATGGGAAAACAACTTGGCCGCTGTGCCCGAAATTCTCAACGCCATTCGAAATGACCGCGGCGTGCGGACAGAAGATGGGAAGAAATAGGAAAAGGGAAGGGAAAAGGTAGCTGTGATGTTCAATTTGATCGTGGAATCATGAAATGTTACGAAATCAATTTCGCGACGGCGCGGTGTGAAATAGAAATAACGTCGAAGCTGGGCGTGCACGAGTCCCACGCACCGATTACACGCTGCACAGTATTGATTCGGAGTAAGAAACTAGCTTTTGACTCGAAATAAGCAACTCGCTATCCCCACTTCTTTGTTTGAAGTCGCCGAATAGGAGCGTGCTTCATTCATAGAATGAGAGAGCACGTCATATTCTATCCTCTAAGGAATAATATTGCTCCGCGGTCGAATACTTTATGGTGTGCGGCTATCTTGGGACTCTCGCTGAATAGAATCCTGATCCGTAGTAAGCAACGGCCGGTCCCGAGCGAGTAGATTAATTCGGATCAGGACGCAGTTTCTTTACATTTAATAAACATCGAAATCCGATTCCCTTAATATTAAAAATTATCAAAAGACAAGAGCGCGTGTGACATGGAATTAGTGGATAAGATCGTGCTTCATTCATAGAATGAGAAGGCATGTCATATTCTATCCTCGAAAGAATAATATTGTTCCGCGGTTGAACACTTTATGATGTGCCGCTATCTCGGGATTCTCGCCGAATAGAATCCTGATCCGTCGTAAGCAACGGCCGGTCCCGAGCGAGTAGGTTATTTCGGATCAGGACGCAGTTTTTTTACATTTAATAAACATCGAAAGCCGATTTCCTTAACCCTTTGCACTCGAGACGTTTCGTAGCGCTTTTGGTGAATTTACTACCTCTAACGTAAAATGATTACACACACAAAGTAGCACGCAAAACTTTTATATTTTAATATTTAATGTATCCTTACATCTTTACAAAGATAATTTCTTAAACATTAGTCTTTGTAATTTTGCTCTGTATGATATTTCATGAAACAACTGCCGAGATGTATGCCCGGCTTTTCGGGACAGGTGTCACAATAGTATGTCGTCTGATGTCTTTTACCATGTTTAGTTCTTTGAGAGCAGACTTTGCAATCTTTCCTAACTCCTGTTAGAACGTTATGCAGCTTCAACTTTTCTAGTTTTGCTGCCACGGCTGTCAAGTTCGAACTGAGACCGAAAACGCAGTCCAGTTGGTGGTTGCGTACTAATTTCAGATAAGAAAGTCTTAACTCCGTTTGAAGGGATGCCATTTTACGCTTCATTACGATTATACAAACAGAGCGTAGGAACCCGCGTCGAAGAAACAAAACGTAAACAGTTACCGCCGCGGATCAAGTTATCGCAGCGAAGCAAGTGGTGAGCGACAGTCACCTCTCGAGTGCAAAGGGTTAATATTAAAAATTATCACAAAACAAAAGCGTGTGTGACACGGAATTAGTGAATAAGAGCGTGCTTCATTCATAGAATGAGAGGGCACACCATATTTGTGTTCGCTCTCGCCCCGTTCCAAAGTCAAGTCGAATAGTATATCCGTTCCGCAATGAACAACTGGCCGGTCCCGAGCGAGTTGCTTCTTACGGAACATTACCGTACTCCGTGCCCGGGGGCTTCCCTTCGTGTAACAAGCAAATTTTTTGCCGTGGCTGGAATCGGGAGAAAATCTATCGGCCGCCCGCGCTCGTGCTTGATACACACGCAACGTTGTATGCAGGTGCTTGGATAATTTAGAGCTCTTACCGGCGAGCGTAAAGCATACGAAAGTAGCTTCGGTGTATAAGAGCATGCGGACGCATCGCGTACCTTGTTTTACGGCTAAACCTGAGTATCGTGAAGAGGGTAACAAGGGGGATAAGGGCGCGGTCGCGCAACGGCACTCCACGCGGCGAACTTCCGCCCGCCTTTAAGCCCCGAACACACTTCGGGAAAAGCTCTTGCCGCGTTGATAATGGTTATCATCGAGCGCGTGCGCCTTCGTCGCTGTTATTACGGCTCGTACTGCAGGCTTGGTTTACACGGGCGAACACTGGCGTGACGGACCGGGTACAAATTGAGATTAAAGTTAAGCTGGACTGAATATCGAAATTATCCGCCCCCGTAGATTAATTGGCGGCAATTAAAGGACGTCGAACGTGGATAATGGTCAACGGCACCAATAGACTATGAATGTATATGTATATAGGGTGGCTTACCAAGTATTGACATCTTGATTTACGTCACTATTATTATCCGCACCGAAAAATGAGATGAAAAGTCGAATGCAGAGGGGCGCGCAGTGGTCATGCGAAGGTCAACATTGATTTCCTTCAAGTCGTGTATTTTTAATTAGATAGATGGACCGGGCTCGACATTTCTCACGAAAAAGTACTAAGATAACATCATCGAAAACTGACTGGTGTAAAAGGTATTTCCATTTAATGGAACTTACCGCGTGTAAGATGAAGAAATGCGTAAAACTGATGCTTTTTTTTTTGTCTTACACATGGTAAGTTGTACTAGATTAAAGTTTAAATATCTTTTAAGCGAATCAGTTTTTGATCATGTTACATTGATATTTTTCTATGGAAAATGACGAGCTGAATCGATCCATGTAATTGAAAATATGTGGTTCCATTAAAAAAAGAACAAAGTAGACCTTCACATGACCTTCATATTAAAATATGACTCCGTTGAAACCGTTAAACTTTTATACGAAACATTTTTTCACACGGATATAATAACAGTGACGTAAATCAAGATGTCAGTATTTTATTGAGTCACCCTGTATTTTGGCAGATGGTATGTGCACGTAGTTTAGAGGAACGCGATTTAAATAGCTACGACAGGAAAATTGATGAAATGCGTTCGTTGCATATATTTCTAGTGAACGTAAAACGGAGGCAAAATATAGACGTTGATTGATATTTTTGATATTGATTTTGACTTTTATATTTGAAATTGCATGTGTTTTTCCACGGGTCAGAAATTTTATCAACTCGTGCTTCAAGCATAACGGATTTTTAATTCTCTTGAACGCAATTACTCTGTCCGATACGGTTCACTCGAAGGGACACTTCAATTATTTTCTCTCATTAAACTTCTTTAATTTAACTTTCTTGTTACCCAAACGATATTGAAACAGCGTATATTGTAACCTTCTTTAAATACGAAATTATGTTACGAATGACCTACCCTATTCGCGCTCAAAGTTTCATCATTTTTCCAATTTCCGGCCACTCAAACTTCCCCCGTTAATTAACTCCGTTTATTCTACGTACAAACGTAAAATTGAATACTTTCTATGGAAGTATGAGAGGGGACAAGAAATTAGATTGCGCGAGACACTTGTAGCTCGTACTCCCTTCCTTGTTTCGAAAACAAGGCGAAACAAGCATTGGACGGGGCTAAGAAAGGAGACATCCAGCGTGATGCGCGGATATCGATAGAAACGTCAAAGTGGAGGCATCGAATAGCGTTATGTACAACGGCTGGATCACCTTGTACTTCTCAAGCGAATAATTCAATCTAGAGCTTTTGCTCATGAGCCGGGGAACTAGTTTTCATGAAAAAGGTACGAGGTTCGACCCTCTTCGAGCTTTCAGTCGAGCTTCCGAGCTTCACTGTTCAGTCACAGACATCTCCGACTGCCCAAACTAATTTTAAAAATCGCGTCGTAATTCTTACAACTAGTAAATCCTACCCTTCTTCGTGTAAAAAAATATATCACTTGGTCATTTGTAGATAAATTTTCTTGAGACTTTATGACTATTTAGCATGAAGCATATATATTGATTTTCTTATTTTCAACACGAAAATGTTGTAAAATTGCGTCCTTAATTTAACACAAAAGGATAAGTTAAATCTGCAACTCCAATAGAATCATTGCAATCTACTATTGCAAACGCAGCGCCCAATTTTATAAATGATCTTGGTAAATTGTTATAAAATGATCGGAGACACAGTCCGAGTATCGTCTCGGCGGATTTTAAGACATGTCAGAGCGGATTTGGCCGCTGGAACCGTCCGCTAATAAATCGACGTCCCTCGCTTTTTCTTACTTAAACGTTTATCTCGCCTCTCATACGTAACGATGCCGTCGGATTATCTACGATAAGAGCGATTGTACTTACCATAGGGGTGGCGGACGTTGATCGGGCGGTTGGAAAACTATCGATCGGAATGGATAATAAATCGACGACGGAAAGTGGTATACTCACTGGTAGCGCTGACAGCCGGTCCGATGACCGAGTACTTGGGGTTACCGGTAACAGCCCCTGGGACGACCTTGTCCGGCTCTGAAATACATTATTGTAATTATCCTTGGAATATACAGTGCCGTTAATTACAGTTGGGAGTCGCGCGTGCGAATGGAACACGGCCAATCTACCTTAGCAAACGGTCTCCATTCATGATTTATCACCTCATAAATAGCCCGGCCGCGCGAACCATCCTTATACCGCTATCCGCAATTTCATCCCCCGCACGTTCCAAAACGCGACGTTTATCATGCTATCATTGGAAAATGCATCGATGAAAATTCTACGTGACTCGTATTAATTTACCTATATGATAGACAGAGGACAGAGAGAGAGAGAGAGAGAGAGAGCTTAGCTCGGATGTCAAGGGGCTGTTAATTAATTCGACTACGATTAACATGCCCGCAGTGTATCAGGGGGTTGAACCAACAAGGAGTACCTATGTTATCATCCGCGTATTAATGAATTTATGCAAATCTGCAGTCTCTGTTGCGTCGATAAGGTTGCTCTAAATAGAAACGCGAGAGCATTATTGGTATAAAGGGGCAGAATTCTGAAAGGCGACTGTTGCATGTGCGAATGGAAAAGTAGGATTTTACTCTGTTCAAGCTGCGATTTGACGGGACGTTGGAAAGCTCCAGGTTCTGTTTTACCAGCAGGACTAAAGCGAGGATGCTGCAAAGCTTCCCGCAAGCTCGGCTTCCAAACGCTTTCACGTCTGCTCCCAGCGACACTGCGTTGAGCTTGCAAAACTCCACTGGCCATTCTACGGTACCGACGAAAGAAGCTACAGAGCAACCCTGATTTCTACTGTTTCAGCTGGGACAAAGCGGCGGTACTTTGAAACAAAAATGTGCTTGAAACTCGTTTGCTTAAAGATATTGAAAATATTACGTAGCTTAATATTTTTCAAATGTTCACGTGCAATGAATTGAATGGAAAGGCATTTTTAAGTTGAACACTGAAGTCTTCCCAGAATAATTTACAAATACACTAAACTTTCCCCAAATCAGTGTGCCCTTAAGATTCCAAACGTCCCCTTGGCAGCCCCCTTTCATGGTTTGAAAAATAACAGCGCGGTTTGCGTCGATCAAGCCGCGGAAATTGGTATACGAAAAATGGATGATCCATAGAAATAGCGTGAGACTTGGGATAAGTGGCTACGATCCTTTATTCAAGCAAGTCAGCAAAGGGGATGGCGGAAACGAAGACGAAATTGATGAAAGGGAATAAGGGATGGCCATCGTCGGTGGATTTTCATAATGGCAAGGAATAGGAGTCGTTCGTTACCCACCAGGATGTGGCGCATCGTCCAATGGCTGGAATTGGAACATCGCCTTGAATCCCTGGCCGGGCCACTCGGAATTAGCGACGAACTCGACGTACAGGTCTGACCCCGTGCTGAGCACTTCCACTTCCGCTCCTTGGTTGCACAGCACCGCTATTGTGGGTGCCCCTGAATTCGTTCCGTCGTGCACCCTGATTAAATCCGCTCTATTCAGGCAACTGCAAACGGGACGGGTTTCGTTAAGGGCAACTTAGCAATGTTCAAATTAAAATATCTACTTAACTAATGGCATTTTGCTATAAGTCGCAGTACTTTCGATGATAGAAAAGAATGATGACCTTGACCACATATCCCAAGGTCATGGGAGATGAAAATATTCTACTGTTGCAGGTAATTACCAATCTCTGCACATTAATAAACTGTGGAATTAGGCTGTCCATTTATTTATTATTGATCTATCTGTTATCCAACTATTATTAACGAGTATAATACGTGTTTCAATATTTATTTATGAATTTACAACCTAATATGAAGAAAGACCAATATTTCTACTCCCAGCCAATGGTTAGTAAGAATTTTGATGATGGAATTGATTATGCAAGCCTGGGTGGCAAGGTTTAAAAAATGCTAAAACTCTGCACATCTGCATTTTACGACCACAAGCTGCTAGAAGATACAACATTCTAAGACAAACTTTTGTACCTTTTTCTTATACATAAGAATACTTTTGTAAGCTCAGCATAGTGTCTCGAAGTAGTGTGTAATTTACTTAATGGCTGAGCGATAACATGTACAATTAGAATGATAACCTTGGGAACACATTTCAAGGTAAAAACTCTATTCTAGACAATTACTGTACTTTTTTTTGCAGGGAACGACCAGCTGCATCGATTGGTGCAATAAACAATACATGTTTTAAAAAGTCACGGTTGACCTTCACATGTCCTTGACCTTCGAAACGATTTAAGTTTAATCCAAACGTTTCTCGTTCCGACTGTTAGTGATAGAAATCAAGGTGGTAATTTCAGGTGAAACACACCGTATATCACTCTCATCGTCGGCTACAAGTAGATCGGCCGGAATCGGAGAGATTCGTCAGAGCATCGTTGAGGGTCTCTCATGTAACCCCTCCTTCGTTTCGCAAAGGAAATATAAGCTGCCGTCGTCGAATTTCCAGGCGATATAAAACCAACTACAAGCGATAATGAGTGTACCGGCAAAGTCAGAGGATCCAGCAGCGGGAGCAGATGTTTAATACCTCCGACGTTCACGAGCGCGAGCTATGCTCGTGCTAAGAGGGGCGGAAATTGAAATGCGCGTAAAAAAGTCCGCACGACTTTCCGACCTCGTTCATTTATCGACGTGTTCGTGCAACCCTAGAGGAACCCGCGGCGCCCATTCACGGCAGAAGTAGTCGGCGCTGCACCTCAAGGCCCGGAACCCTCTCAGCGCAGGTGAGATAAATTCTCTTCGAGTGACTCGCCTCGTCGCAAGACCTCGCGAAAAAGTGCCGCTCCGCTTGTGAGGGCGGACGGGCGGCGCGGGGCATGGAGATGCCGCAGGTGGAAGAAGAGTGGAGTCGAGGTCGACTGTGGAGAGTGACACAGAGGGGCGGAATTAAAGGTGAGACTGCAAAGACGTTGCGGCGATAAAGTGAACGTCAGGAAAAATCGGAAACGGGAATGTGGGGTAAAGATGGGAAGGGAATGATGTCGGGGGGAAAAGGGACAGGGGGAAGTATATGTCGAGAGGGGTAAAGTTACCTAATATGACGCCCAATTTTTTGAAAAATTGTAACTCTAGTTTAAGAACACTTTCAATATAATTTGATACACGTTTTAAAAGCAGCATTTGAATTCTTTTGCAAACTATTGGAAGCTACAGTGAAGAAGATTCGATTCCCTTCTGATAAAAGAAATACGAAAATTATGCAAATACACACCTTCCTAATATGAGACCCAGTTTCATTGTTTCCGACACTTACTTTTTCTATCTTTCTTCACGCATTGGACGTATAGAATTTATTTCTTCAGCACCCCTTTACATCTTTTATGCAACACTACAGTGATTCTCGTCACATCAACGCTGCAGAACCTGTACGCTTTAAAATTAATCTCCTCCAACTATTTCACGTATAATTAAAACAAGGCAGCTATATAGTTTTGAGCAAACTCTCTCACTGGTGCATTAAAAATAGCTTGAGGTAATTTAATAAATACTGCAGGATGCCTTAAAATAGAAACTTCCAAGAGTTTCATACTTGGAAACAATAACGCGACAACTATTAAGTAACTTCGATGTTAAATATTATTTGATGTCACAGTGCAACAGTGTTTATGGAAATGATTATACACTCATCGGACAGCGGATTTTTATGCTAATTTGTATATTTGAGAATGTAGTAAAAAAAAATAGAATTTCAATAGAAAACTGTTACATCCGCTAGGTAATTATAAAAAGCACTATAATTTGGATATTTTACATACTTTTTCGTATCACGTGCACTTTATGCAATTAAGCTCTGCGTCTTTAAATTTTCTACGAAAGCATACAAATCCGCAGTCCACTTATCATTTTGGAGATATTTATAATTGAATCGTACTGGTTCAAAGTTATCTGATGTCAACCGAAAATAAATATGGTGTTAATGAGATGCAAATGGTGCCTGGATGAAATTTTATTTACTGGAGAAGCTAAAAGGTAAATGAAGGGAATGCGAAATATCATAATTGAGTCATTTTTACTTATCATTTTGGAGATATTTGTAATTTAATCGCACTGGTTCAAAATTATCTGATGTCAACCGAAAATAAATATGGTGGTGTTAATGAAATGCAAATGGTGCCTGGATGAAATTTTATTTACTGGAGAAGCTAAAAGGTAAATGAAGGGAATGCGAAATATCATAATTGAGTCATTTTTACTTATCATTTTGGAGATATTTGTAATTTAATCGTACTGGTTCAAAATTATTTGACGTCAACCGAAAATAAATATGGTGCTTATGAAATGCAAATTGATCCTGGTTGAAATTTTATTTACTGGAGAAGCTAAAAGGTAAATGAAGGGAATGTGAAATATCATAATTGAGTCATTTTTACCACTTCTAATGTTAAAAGGCAATCTGTAGTAGACTGTATATCGTAATTGAAGTTGGTTCACGTGGTTTGTTCGTTTTTGCCAATCTACTGCTGGCTTGGATTCATTCGCCATTACTGTAAATTTTCAATGAGATCGAGTATTAATTATTCGGAAGCGAGTGACTGGGAGAAATTTTCTAACTGATTTGATTATTCATTCCGATTTCAGGTTGTGCTGAAGCATATTTTGCACCGTGTACCATTGATGGCCAGTAAGTACTCTTTATAAGTACAATCGAACTATTTGTCTCGGTCGAACGAGTATCACCTCGTGGTAACAGAGTTGGCCCATCGAAACCAACGAAGGATAGGCGTTCCGATCGATTTTAAGACTTGATCGATGATGACCACGGGACAACCTTATTACCTAGCACGGGTTCGGCAATTACGCTGGCAGAGAAAGATTATCGTCGGAAGTGCCGGAGATTAAAGAGCCTGTACGTCTTTCCGCTTTCGTTCGACGCCATCCTCCTCGTGTATTTCCACGAAACGAGGAGACGCGGCTGAATTTCGTACGGAAATGAACTACTCCCCACCGTGAATAGGATATATAATCGAACAGCCATCGATCAAACCAGTTTCGATAATGGCGAGCATGATTTTTATACGCGATTAGCTTTCAGCTGAAAAATATTGCGATCCATTTTGGCAGAGATTGATCTGTGAACGAGAGAAGCAGCGACGGGATGGGAATTTTAAATTAACCGTTAAAATTACTTAATTTAAAGTTGCTTTAAAGTGCAATTATACTACTAACAGGGGATTCGCAACTTTCAGTAATAGAAGGGTCAAGTAAATAAAAAAACAGTAGTTTCTCACTGGAAGTAGAAAAAGAAATAAATTTAAGTACGAAAAAGGCGAAAGTAAAATTCCTATTGGACTACTTAAAAAATCGCATTGGGGATGATGCACCCCATTCAGAGCGAGATCTCTCAGTAGTACTCGGGAATGGGTGTAGTATCGAGTGCGGTGGGAAGGACTATCCCTTGGTATATCCGTCAGCTCCATTCAGGATAATATCCGAGTGTGTCTGACAGCGCGGTTCAACGCTGATATATCGAGACATTTCTCAGCGGCATTCCGCGCTCTTAGCAAGTTTTATCACGATCTCCGCGGTAAACGTTATCGAGCTCGAGATTAATTAGCAGGATCGACCGACTTCTGTTCCACGGAGTTCGTTTCGTGTTACTGGAAAGGATCGTTTTACCGAGCTGTTGAATTAATCATCCGTTTGGCTTCTTGCCTCTGTCCGCCTAATTTATATAAGATGTTTCAAAACGTGAGGTGTACGTTGGTAAACGAGCATTGACTTGCTACTAATTGTATAATAAAGTTAGATGAACGAAGATCTGTACATGAATATCTAAAAAAATGTTGATTTACAAAAAGATGTGGGCTTTAAATCAATGTTATTAATACGCTGGTTCGATTACTTAAGTAATAAAAACATAATCCTTAATCATAATCATAATTCCGTAATCGCGGCATTCATTTTCGACCTATCAAGAACGATGACGGCGGGTATCGACCCACACAAGGTCGTAATGGTTCTTTAATCTTGTAATATCTATGTTAATTGTACAATGTCATACATCGTTGAATTCAGAATGAAAAATAGTTAGCTTTGCAATGAAGGAATTGAAATTTTTAAAAAGGTGGGGGGAGCAGAAATTGATGTTTTGTGAAAAAATGACTTTTCCGAAAGTTTATTGCCACGAGTGTGTTGTCCATTGAAAACAGTAAAACTTTTGTTTGAAAGATTTTTCTCTATCTGTTGTCATTTAACCGGTACACGTGTATAAAGGAGAAGGGTGACTCGGACAAAAGGGGTGTGTTTTCTCTCTTAAAGTCGAGAGGAAATACGTCAAAGTTAATAGGTTGAACCAGTGAATAATTATACAGAATTTCAGCGAAATCGGCGTATAATAAAATAATAATCGGGAAATACTAGAAAAGAAACTGCGAGGGTCGCATTAGTCGAACGGTCCCATCAGTTACAGTCAAGAATGCACGCGAGCGATAACAGCGATAAAGCAAACAACGCGGTTGTTTTAGCACAAGCACGCCGGGGATAATTGATTCAACGAAAACAGGGGAGCTGGTCAGGAATCAATTATCCCCTCGTTGAAGTATGTTTACACTGCGAGCCATAACGACGGAATATTAGGGCGGCTGTGAAACAGGGAAAAAATATGCACCGCGTTGCGAACTAATATTTGAGAGTCACAAATTCCCGCGTCGCAGTAACTGCAGGTTTTTGCCAGCTCGGAATCGGTCGTGAATCAGCGTAGTCGCCGATATAAGTAAAAACGGAAGCGGAGAACGCTCGTAAAACACTGGTACTTTAACGGGATCGAGATCTCGGATGATTACGAAAACAATCAATTCTATGTTTAATGCATTCGGCGAGTCCTATTAGATAAACTGTTTTCTAATCTTTATTCTGATAAAGCTTTTGTAACAAGTTTAATAGGCAACTTTCATTGGTTAAAGTTTTACTTTCTTATGTTCATACCAGTTTCCTTTTTTAATTTGATTTTTTTTACAACTGATTACGAGTTGTTTATATTGATCAATAAATACTTTGTTCATTGTATTCCAAATATCATAATATTTTTTTTGTTTATCATACTTATAAAAGAAATATTTGCAGGTCAAAATATATAACTTTCTTTCAGCTTTGATGAAGTCAATTTTACTATCGAGCGTAAATTGCAATCACAATTTTCTAACTTTCTTGCAAATATCAATGTTTACTTCATATTTAATTTTAACTGCAAGACAGTGTGTAAGAAGTAAGAAGTTTAATAGGCAACTTTCATTGGATAAAGTTTTACTTTGTTATGTTCATACGAGTTTCCTTTTTTAATTTGATTTTTGTTTACAACTGATTATGAGTTGTTTATATCACTGAATACTTGGTTCATTGTATTTGAAATATCATAATATTTTATTATTTATCATACTTATAAAAGAAATATTTGCAGGTCAAGATATATAACTTTCAGCTTTGATCAAGTCAATTTTACTATCGAGCGTAAATTGCAATCACAATTTTCTAACTTTCCTGGAAATATCAATGTTTACTCCATATTTAATTTTCACTGCAAGACAATTTGTAAAGCGTTCGGGAGAAAATATACATAGCTCACTCCTTTATTTGGAATAAAAACACAGAAATTTGTACATTCATGGCTTTGGAACAAGGGGCCGATATGCGACTATCCTTTTGACATATCTGTTTCTGGCGTACATCACAACGCAACCGCGGCGGACTGTCATAAACTACCACGAAACAACGGAAACGTGTACAAGTTACAACCACTTACCATTCGATTTGCATCCAACTTGCGTAATTCTGGGCTGACTCATTTAATTTGCAAACAAAATTCTGCAATGAATGCGGAATGCCTGCGGCGTGGTGTACTACGAAAGATTTTCCTGCGACTGACGTCGACAAAACATCGCTGGCGTGAAAGCTGATTATGTTTCCGACGGTGTTCCGCTTCCACTTTCCGGTCCATACTGAATTTCGCGTTCGGACTTGGGCAATAGCTTAATGCGATTTGAAAATTGTTCAGTATTTTCATATGGCTCGCGCTCCATTCGAATGTTCTGTTCGAGTCAATTTGGAATTGAAGCGTTTAATGCGTGTCTGAAACTTTTCTGTACGTGTAATATTGTTTTAGGAATTAATTGCACACGTTTCCCCTTGGCACGATCGAGAAATACGATAAAAGCGCAAAATAATATTATTCTAATCTAATAAGAATTTAATAAATTAATCTTTCATAATTATATTTGATATTCATGTGTCAGTATTGCCAATGTTATTAAACACTTGGCTATATATAAACTAATTGGATTAGGAACATTTTAACGATATATAGAATTGTTTAATAAACTGTTCAGGGAATCCCTAAAGATGGGCATTAGACAGAATTGCTTAATTAACAATCATCTCGAGATAGAACTCTTCCTGACAAAACATTGTTTAAACATTCCTATTCGATAATATTAGCTGCAAATGAAATTCGATCCGAATGTATTCCAGGGAAACGAAACTATGTCATTGTCATCAAATCAGCAAAGGGTACGTAGCTTACCTTTTTTCATCGATCGCGAGGGATGAATGGTGGCAACTCGTGATTACCCACTGTTCGAATTGGTGGATCGGAAAGCTGAGAGCCGACGTCGAAATGAAATTAAGATAGCTCGATAGCGAATTAGGACGAAGTTCAAGGATTTATCATGGATTAACTCCTGCACGGTGCAGCTGCGAGTCTCGTTCTCCAAGTCCACTGCACCATCGCCATTCTCAGCTCTAAGTCCTCGCGCAAGGAGGAACTTTATGTGGGTTAAGCAGAATCATGGTCCGTGCTGTACTCAAAGGATTTAGGGGTCAGGTGTAGCCGACGTGGTAGAATTTAGGGAAAAAAGAGCAGAAGGGATTTTTCCCGTAGAAGTACGTTATCCGTCTCCTCAACCGCCTATTGTGGTGAAGTTAATAACGACTGACGGTTTAAAGCACCGCGGTAAATTCGTACACCTTTACCACTTCTCTTAAATCTCGCGTGCAAAAAATGGCACACTCATGAAGCTTTCGCAGATCTTTATCGTAGAGTACGGGATATATTTCGCTTCGAATTGCTTTGAAGGGGATAAAAAAAGAAAGGAACATTTAAGTTACGAAGGAACGAATTACTTTTCGATTTCCTTCATCGTTTGGATTTATTAGAAAAAAGAGGTTGAGGGCGTTGTAAAATTAAGCGGGGAGTTATTTGAATTCAGATTGATAGTACTGTATGCGGTGTAATAACAATTTATATAATACAATATTCATTATGCTAAATAATAATTTAAAGTTCTTGAACAACGTTTGAGAATGCTATTGACAATACACCCAAATGTAGACTTCAATTTTGTAACAGTTTTATTTGAAGATCATTTTAATTGGGAAAAATTTATTAAGTACGTAAAACGATATTACTATCATTGTTACTAATGAAAATTGAATGTAATTTACTATGGTGTCTCCTAACACATGCATATTTCACGTAAGCTCAAGAACAATTTAGTAATTCTTGATAAATTCGGTAGAATCTACATGTCTGACTAAATTCGTGGTTATACTACTGAAATCAGAATTGTTGAAACACAAATGTGTTACGTATGTTAATGAATATCAATTATTAATCTTCACGTAATATATAATTTGCTAGTCAGAATGGATAGAAAAAAATATTAAGTTGCAAATATGATACAATATTTGCAATATTAAATTAGAAGATGCATTTATATTTCTTCAATAATTCAGCATACCAGATCCATTAAAAATACGATGAATCTTGAATTATATAAAGTATAAAATAATGTTTTAAATAAATATTGTTGGGTTACACGAATTCTATTCAAAAATGCAAAAATTGTGTGTCCATTGCATTAGAAGAAAAATGCAGGTAGGCTTCTTTTTCATGATCTTAGCATTTGTACCTTATAGACTTATTTTGTAAATGGCTCCAGCTCCAGGTAACCATGCAAATTTCAAAAAGAATTTCTTTATTATACTTAAGAATTTCTGAGGAGAAACCTCATAATAATCACAATAATCAAAATCAATCATAATAACCAAAATCACTATATCCAATCATCAATATCACCACAGTAACTCACCAAACGATATAACAATTGCAGTACGCAAACTTCATCATATTTTTGCAAGATGTTTTCTTTCTAACATCATTTGACTAAAGAGCAACGGGTACACCATCCTCATTGCAACCGTAACAACGCTTTTTTCAATTAAATTCCACGACTCTCAGGCGACCATTTTCCCCTTTGCGAAATAAATTAGCCCGTCGCCTACGGCTGCGTTAGGCTAGCTTTACTTATCTCACGAACCTCACTTGGGCCGATCTCGTACATCGAACAAATATATGGCGCGCGTTATCGCTGTTCCACGAGGAGCCCCGGTTAGACAAGGAAACGGTGACTACGAAAAGGGTTGGGGAGACAGCGAAGATTACCGGACCGTTCCAACCCTTGCAGGACTACCCCGGCGATTGTTCGCCAGCTGCCAGAGTCAGTTTTAGGTGGCTTTATATCAAACTCGTACGGCGCCAACGACGACGCCTACGTCGACGATCAGAAACGACACCGGCTTCGCCTGACGTCGCCATTATCGCCGCCTGGCAAACATTTGGACGAGTCTATGTTTGATTAGTTTAGCCGTTCATTTGAGTTCGCGCCCGACCCTAACACTCGACCGGGCAAACATCGTTCTTTTCCTCGATCCTCGCGATCCCACTTAAGGACTAACATAATTGCTCCGGATTTGTTTGCTTGTCTAGCGGATCGATCACAGGAAATTAGCACCTTGGGTGCTCTAAGGTAGATAAGTGCGGAGAGATCGTGCGAATTCTATATACAGTAGATCCTCTATAAGTGGCGGTAAATCGAGACCCCTAGACCGTCGCTTATAGTGTAGAAGGAGAGAAAGTTTAGCTTCATTTGAGTTTACTCCCCAACCCTAACATTCGACCAAACAAACATCTCCGCGATCCTACTTGACAACTGACATAATTGTTCGGTCTTTGCTTGTCTAACGGGTCGATCACAGGAAATTAGCACCTTGGTTGCTCTAAGGTAGATAAGTGCGGAGAGATTGTATGAATTCTATATACAGTAGATCCTCAATAAGTGACGGTAAACCGAGACACCTAGACCGTCACTTATCGTGTCGAATGAGTGAAATTTGATTGATAGAACCTACGAGCCGGGGTTAAGGTTCCACCATTTGTTACTCCTTCGATGACAGTGGCCAAAGAGGAAGCGAATGGTGGGGATAACTTTCCGTCACTTACGCGTAGATCGAAACACCGTCACTTATAGAGAGTCTATCGTACTTTGCAAATCATTTATGGTTATAAATAATATTAAACAGAAATCGTTTTAACATAGACTTGCAAGTTTTACAAGTTTCTCGATTTTTATTACATTCAACCCTTTCCTTTTAGCGAATCCACAACTACGCTTATAATTGAATTGCTTCCAGGAATGCCCATTTCCTTTCCCTCTCCACAATGCAAACAAAATTTCAAACAGGTCAAATTTTAACATTTACTTGATTGAACACTAACTCGCTAATATTAATTTGCACCCTACCCAATACCACCACGCACTTTCTTAATCTTATACATCTATGAAACTTGGTAACTTTACGGCTTCCAAGTTCTACCTCGTTTAGAGCCTATTAAAGTTAAAACAAACGATCGAACGGAAAAAAAATATTAATCCAGCAAAGTTTATCGCGCACGCGAATCTCCGTTGCGTGTTTAATCCACCTAAAGCATTCTCCTCCGCCCTGTTCAACCTACAGATTCCATTCAGTTCGGCGTACCGTCGAATTGCGACCCCCAACATGATGTTAGCCGGGAGAACTTTTAAATAGAAAACTTTCGTCGGGCCGCTCGCGATCTTGCGTAGTCGCTCATTATCGAGCCTCATTAAAAAGTAAACGGTAATAACTGCATTGGCGTTGTGATTAAAAATTAGGGTGATACAAACACCACCGACGCCACAACAGAATTGCTTGCACACTGGAGTTGGGAGTTTTTATCAGAATAGCACAGCAGCCACAGAATGGAAATTGATAAAAGAGTTAGTAAGCTCGTGTAAAATACTTGGAATTAGTTTCAACAGATCAGAATTCTTTAATTGTTTTTGTATACTATTAACCCGTTAACCCTTTATTATTCTATTTAATATAGTTACATATTCATCTTCTGTATTTTCTTAATCTTTTTCACTTTTCTTTGTGTATAATTTACTCTAGTATTTTGGAGTTGTACTATTTTATAACAAGTTCTATAGCGAGGTCTCTTGTAAATCAGAACTCAACTATTAAATATGTTTCTTGTAACAAATTGCTTGTGATCCTGTCAAACATAACTATTATAGAAATTACGGTTCAGAGGATCAACTGAAGAAGACGACTTAACTCATCGTCTGGACTGCCAGTATTTGTAACACAATAATTGTTTTATATTTAAATCCTTTATGTATCTAATAGATTTTTGCATTAGCCCTTAAAACTGCAATATAGAATTTAGATTTGGCATCGATTGAAACACGATAGTATAGTTTCCTTTATTCTTCTATCCTTTTTCGTTTTTCAAAGAAAGGCCTGGTTGAGAAGCGACACAGTTCACATGTGAAATAATGTTCACTGAACTGTAAATAATAATCCTTTTTACATTTGCCTACATAGCAACAGTATAGGGGGGGGGGGAGGCGGCAAAGGTTACCACAATAGGTCCGTGCACTCGAGTTAAGTTCCCCCTATGCTCTTTTTTGGAATACCCAAGCACAAATCTCGCGTCATTGCACACGAGCAAACGCTGTACCAAAGTTTTTAATGCTCGCTTGTTCGCCAACTCGCCAACGTACATACATTTTGAAACCGAACGATCGCCAAGCTCATCGGTGCGAGAAATTTAACGAGGTTCGTTCGATTCCAAGTCGGGGTAAATTTCATAAACCTTCCGGTCGTGCGAGAGTTTGTTCACCGATCTCCGTTCATACGTGCACGTATTTTGTTACGCTTGTCTTTTGACGCGTTTATGGCGCTTTCGCGGTTTCTGTTGGTCGTAATTCGAAGATATAGGACAATGGTGCCGAACACGGAATCGTATTTATGTTGGGTTAAATATCGAGTAGTTAGAAAGCGAAAGAGGTAAAAACATTTGTACGTCTACATTCGTAATTTATTTATAAATACTTCAGAATAAGATCGCCTTCATAGATACTTTTGTTCATCGCGAAAATAAAGAAAATATAAATGAATAGAGAATTGTGGGTTTTAAATAACGGTATTTGATAATTCTCGATTCACTTTCTCATTTCTGAATGATGAAACTCGGAGGCTATTCACAACTAATTCGTTCACACGTCGGCGGAATTGCTTTTACATAACTGCGAACGCGGTATAGCGTATTTTAAGCGGGACTGTTAAAAAGCGTTCATCATAGCGGGAGTTTAAAAGCAGTATGAACTTGTTAATTTGAATTGATAAAATTTCCATTATTAAATTCCCAGCACTGTTGCTCGATTTGCCAACTAGGATGCTCTGCGCGTTCCCGAAATTTCAAATTGAATTAATTCCGAATGTTGCAGCGTGAACATCCTCGATAGGCGAAGGAAATTTCGGTTACGTGAAATATTACAATTTAATTCCTAATTATAAACTGTTTAAATTTTTGTGGCTTCTAATTTATAAACTTTACACTTGAAAACTCTAATATTTCTAATGCTATAAAACAGCATTGTCCTGAATACCGTTCCGTCTAAATATTTTCTTACGCGTTATTTAAAGTTACTTAGCCTAGCAAAGTACGGAAAATAACGACTCACCTTAAGTCTCCTTTTTGCAGAGAGATTTCTTCGAAAAATAAACGTATCCTCTCCTTTAATCTGCAGTCAAACACACGAGCATCGTTAAGCAAATTATCTTAACGTATTAACAAATAATCGAACAATATTTTTGAACACGACCGCACAATTTTACGGTGAATTACTTGATACAATGAAATACGATTTAGAAACTACAGAAATCGAGAACGTTTCATGAAATTTAGATGGTTTTGGAATGGAATTTTCGAAAATATCATAATAGATATCCTTAGGATGCTCCTTTATAATACTCGTTCATCGGCGTTTGAAGCTGAATGCGATTTTCCGAACAAGATATTAATATCCACGATACCGGTTGCCGATGTTTACCGATAAAGCCGCTGTTAAAAGCGTGTCTGCTTTCCGCATGGACAACAGACACGCTCGTAAAGGAGCGCGGCGGAGTATCTGTAGCGTAATTCGCAAAGTTAATATACTATACGATCATGAAACACGTATAGAGCGGATTGTATCCGCGAGGGCACGGGCATTCGTCAGCTTTATAGTCTCGCTTGATGCACTGTACAACATTGACGTAGCTGTCAGGCATAGGAAGCTGCAAGCTCTACTTTGATACAAATACTGCAATTAAGTGGAAGCCGCAAACACCACGGGATTAACATTCTGCACGGTGGCACGCTGCCGCGATCGGATTCGCTGCCCACGAGCGATACCTTAATATTTGTCCAACCGATCGTCACTTTCGACAGCAAAAGAAAGAAAACTCAATAAAAACGAAATTCATAAGGTTTGGGGTAGAAAAGTTGAATTTATGAGCACCATTTAACCACGTACAACTACAAAGGATCTACAAAGAATCATTGAAGCGTTGAAAGGGGCGTTAGAAAAAGGCCACATAGCCTGAAGTGTAATTTCAACAAAACCGATTTCAAAGTTTTCCTTGCGGTACTGCTCAATAAAAAGCAGTGCAATTAAATCAAATTGTCGTAAGAGTGTAGTCAATGTTTTTAACACGTTCTGATGATAGGAGACATCATTTGAAGATGATATCTATGCATTTCTACTCAAATTCAATTTTCTTTTTTTTAGAGTGTAATGAATGTTTTTAATACATTCTGATGATGCGATCTATAATTTGAAGACGATATCTATGCGCTTCTACACAAATCCAATGTTTTTTAGAACGCAGTGAATGATCTTAATACATTCTTATAATAGAAGTTATAATTTGAAGATTACATCTTCGTGTTTCTATTTACAAATTTTTAAAAATCGGCGCACGTGTCCTTTTTCCATAAATGACCTCAATCCACACTTGATTATGTTCAATGAAACGTCGTTCGAAGCGAATGCACGTTGGTCAAACGAAAAACAAAGATACCAAGATCGCAGCTTAATTAAACGGCATCCGAATGACAAATTAAAGCCGCCAAATGCTGATGAATGTTAAAAATATATTGCGCGATTCTGAACCGACCTAGAGCTGCATTATACAGGGTGTTCTGTTACTGCATGTCAATATTTTAAGGAACGATTGCAGAGGCAATTTTGAACAACTTTTTCCTTTGCCAAAACGGCGGTTAAAGCTTCGTTTTTGAATGATTAACGAAAAACGTTGACCAATCAGAACGCGTGTAGAGCGCGCGCTCAGCCGAGAGAAGATCGTGATACGCTCAACTGCAGCTTTGACACGCCTTCACGACTAAGCGCGCGCTCTACACGCGTTCTGATTGGTCAGCGTTTTTCGTTAATCATTCAAAAACGAAGCTTTAACCACCGTTTTGGCAACGGAAAAAGTTGTTCAGAATTGTCTCAGCAATCATACCCCGTGATGTATTGACATGCAGTAGCCGAACACGCTGTACATACATATGGTTGCCAAAGGGAACCGTTTACAAGCTTGATAGTAAGGTCAGCGTAGTTACCTTGCCCGGAAGAGGTACGAGCACCGAATGTTCTTCGGGTAAGAGGACGGGTACCGTGGCGAATAGAAGCGTCCGTACTGTCGTTTCGACTGTGAACTGACGAACTCGAGGTCGCACATCGTGCCGGGAATCAGCACGCCGTCAGTCTCGAACAGTCCTGGAACAGAAACCGGTGATAAATGGTCCGGCGAGCACGCGTTTCTCTTACTTGCGGCATTTTCATAAGCTTAGCGTCGCCCGAGCAATGTTTCAATGCGCCAAGCGCAGCTTCGGTTACAGAAACTTGTTAAAATAAGAAATATTTCATTACGAGGAGTGAGTGGAGTTTATACAGTTATTATTTGCCGAAATATAGAAAACATGTTGGAAATGTATGCAGACGAATTATTATTTTATTCAGTGCGAATTTAGTTCGAAGATTCTGTTGTGTTAAATGTTTACATATTTTTATTTCTTTACGATACTAGAAATTTGATCAAATAACTAGTAGCTGGATTATGAAGAATCCAATTAAAGGTAATTTACGTATCATATTGACACGAAATAATATTTCTTCAGCAGTAATTTCATAAAATAGTAAGACATCTAAATTGATAATAAAAGATTGAATACCTACGCCCAACTATGTATTTTATTCCTCAACTATCCAATAGTTCAAGACCAAATATAAAATTCCAGCCACGATGCTTCTTACTCTTAAACAAAGGCATCGACGAAGTATTCAACTGCGCCCTGTTCCATATTTTAAAGTTTAAAGAGTTAAACAGTTGTAGAGAAAGCGTACCTGTTCAATTAACAAAGAAAATCTGTGCACCACCAAATGGAGAAATTGTATGATCAGATTTCAGGATGTCAAGCTCTCCATTTAGGTGGCAATATCGTCTACAAGCATGTAATCTCCGGGCAATAGATGGAAAGGGGTGCAAGATGCTTGCGGGTGGGTTCGTATACGTGCATGACAAACCGCAGCTACTTATCTTGACAAATGGCGATTATCTGGTTTAAGGACACCCGACTGACATAGTCAGGCTCTGTAACATGATCGCCTGTCGACGCCTAATTGTTATTGCACGCTCTACAATCTAATCATTGAATCTGTACTAGAATTTTCATTCATCGGACATTAGTTTTCTTTAAAAAAAAACGTTAATTTATGAGACGTATATTTTGGTTTTCGTCGTATATGCTTTCACTGTTTGCTTCGAAGCATCCTCCGCAACAATGTATATCATTGGCTCGAAAATGTTTCGCATCCAAGTTGCCGCTATTTCGATTATTCCTTGATAACTAAAAATAATTGTCAAAAAATGGGGCAAGCATTTACTTTGTAATCCTTTGTTTAACTCAGACTTCTCGCGAGAAGATACTTAAAAAAAAACATCTTTTTCCATATTATAGTGAAAGTACCTACAAAGGACATTCCATGGAGCCATAATTTATTTATAATTTCACTCACAATTCCCTACCACCTTGATGAGTACTTATTAATGAGCAGACATTCCGAATCTTTTTGTAATACAATAAGAATGTCATTCCCAGTGAAGATAAATCATCTTATACAATTAAACGAAAAAATGTTCATTACGCTTCCTCTTTGTTACATTAAAAAAATTGGCACAGGTCGTTTCTTCGGACGTGGGATTCCGTGTAATATTAGAGGAGAGAGAGAGAAAGAGAGAACACGATTGGAAATCATGATCGTTGATCAGTTCGTGGAAAGCACGACGTGAAAGTTCGATTCCACGAAAATTTCTGTCCCTTCCACGTTTCCAACTTGTTCATTCCTCCGTCGAGTGGAGACTATCGAAAACTGCGACGCCACCGTGAACACGGAGCGTGATATCGAACATTGGAAATCGACCAGAACTTTCTACGGAGCTTGCATATTCCTATAGCTTGAGAGAAAAAAAGCTTTGAAACCCTTTTTCGTTAGTCAGACAGGAAATGAAACTCGAGGATGATTGTATAACTTTTCGTTTTTAGAAGAAAATTGATTCTCAATCTTGTAATACGCCGTGTCTTTGAAGCTCCACCCTAATTACAATTATCAAATGAGCATAAAAACAATTTCTCCAGCATGCCGAGAAATATTTAAAAAAATGACATATATTTCTTTCAGATTTTGCATGATATGAAAACTAATTCGTTTTTAGAGACATAAAGATTTATTCATAATTTCCAAATTGAAAAAGGGTAGTTACAATGAAATAAAAAATATAGTTAACAAGATCTGTCTTTCGTAATAAAAAGACTGTCTCTATAAAGATCATAGTTTCGTAGATAAAAATTCGTCTCTATAACCATGTTTGGCTAAAACCCTGCTTTTTCATGATTTCCAATATGTTGCAATTTGTTAATAACCCTAAAGTAAGGGAAATGACATAAACTCGTCATTGCTTCGCATGGACTACAATATAATTACAGTTTCATCAAAATTATCGTACAACAAACGATCGGAAAATCGATGAATCTGACAATTGTTGTAAACCATGCACGTTAGAACGATTACACTGACGCATTCTGCAATTGAACACGCGTCACGCGTGTTTACACTGCATCCACCTTTCCAATCCAATCTGAACCGCTCGAAACGTGCGAAAATTGCACGAGGGAGAAGCAGTATCTCAGACGAAGCGCAGTCGAGCGGGCATAAAATCTCGTTGCCGCGAAATCGTACACGCGTAATAACGTTTCGCGATACGCGGGCATTATACGGTGCATGAAATTCCGCGTACCGGAGGGCGGACGGATCTCATCTGAATATTTTACAGGCGGCCCGCCGCGATGCCGGAGGTGTCGCGCATGCCGATCCGTCGATGCATAAAATTTCCCGTCACATCCTTGGACATTTTTCGAGAGGACGAGCGGAGGAAAGAATATTCGAAGGAAAATCGTGAGACGCGGACAGGGGGGACGAAGGGGGTGAAAAGTTGATAGCGCGTGAAGAGGAAACAAACTGAGGCGGCTGGAGAATCAAATGAAATAGAGAAAGGAGCAAGCTTATAGGTGAAGGAAGGATCGTACGCGGTTCGAAAGTTCAAAGAAGCAAGGTGAAATCGAATTATCATTCGTATATTTTCGTTTCCATCTTTTATGCAGACCCGTTTTTCTTTTATCACATTAGTTCCAAACAGTTTCGCATCCGGATTGGCCCAATTTGGCATCGATAGATTGTTCCTTAATAACTAATATTAATTTTCAACCAATGAGGCAGTTAGTTTGTAATCCTTTGTTTAACTCCTTATCCTTCTTGCGAGGTGTTTTAAGAAATATCTTTTTCCATATCATAGTGAAAGTACCTACAAAAGTGATTCCATGTTACGGCACTCGAGCCATGATTTATTTACAATTTGTTTCATAATTTCCTATCTCCTTAATTTATTAGTAGGCAGATATTTTCAAACTTCTTCTATTATAATATGACGTTACTCCCGATAAAGATAAATAATATTAGACAACAAAACAAACGTTCATTACTTTCCCATGTGGTAAATTAAAAAAAAAAAGATTGACACAGGTCGTTCCTTGGAACGCGGGACTCGGGGCAGTATTAGGAGGTAGAGAACGCGCTTGCAAAATGATTGATCAGTTGAATAGGAAAAGTTGATAGCGGACGAAAAGGAGACAAACCGAGGCGCTCGGAGAATCGCGGAGCAAATGAAACAGGGGGAAAGAGCAAGCTTATAGGAAAAGGAACTGAAAAAACGGAGCGCGGTCTCGCAAGGGTCGTACGCGGTTCAGAAGTTAGCAGAAAGTTCGCGGTGGAATCAAGTTTGAAACGAGTCCCTCGGACGTGCTGGGTCTTCCTCGTCTTCCTCGCGACCATTGGCGACGGGAGCGTCACGAACCGGGCTAACGTGTCAAATTTTTGCATAATTCTCGCGTTTCCACGGCGTCACTCTGCTGCCACGCGCGACGAGGAAGAAACCATCCCGTTATTAGGACGGGGGCCGCGTATGTCGTCGTGACAAGGCTTTCGCGCGACACCTTAGGATTTCTCGCCGAAGTCGCGTCGCGTTCCTGCGGTGCACGTCAACCGTGCTTTACGATTCCCAACGCTTTACGCCGGCGCCTATCAAACTTCCCTACACCACTGGGAAACTGGTTGCGATGTCTAAGCCTGATGGAACTTGTATGTAGAATACCGAAGGCAACTCTGCAACCTGTCGATTATGCAAATTGATAGTTATTTCTACGTGAATTGGTCGACTCTCTATAATTCTATGCAAGTTTATATATTTTCTACACCTTCCGTTGTTTGAAATAATCTATTACGGTATGTTGCAGCTGCAATACTCTATTCAGGATCACGAGCTTTCTCCTTTAACAAACTTTTTATAGTATTTGCAAACGTGAGGAGAAAATTGACCATAAAACGTTAATGTTTTTATTATACTAGGCTGGTGTTAAATGGCCAATCTCGTAAATTCGACAGATTCTCGACAAGTGAGGATTTCTCATCTACATGTAAGTGAGGATGAGTTATCCCCACCATGGTTTCCTCTTCACCCTTTGAAGCTTGAACGTGACTTTGTCAGTGGACGGATCTTTGATCCTCCAGGTAGGTGCTTATCAAGTTTGCTTCTTCTACACGATAACTGAGTACCTTGGGGTCCAGATTTTAACTCACTTATCGAGAATCTACTGTAATACGTAGTATTTAGTACAGTATGTAGTATTTTGTTGCTCTCTAACTGTGTGCAGTTTCGTCAAAATCGACCCAGCTTATTAACAAATGGATAAAATTTCTTGTAAATGATATATCCATTTCAGTTTTGCAAAAATCAATAAATTGTTTATTCTTGGAAAACCATTTACCCCAGCGTATCTATATTTTAACTTGAGGCCCAGATTTTAACTCACTTATCGAAAATCTACTGTAATATGTAGAATAAAATACAATATGTAGTATTTAGAATTTTGTTACTTTCTAACTGTGTGCAGTTTCATCAAAATCGAGCCAGCTGATTAAGAATTAGCTAAAATATCTTGCAAATGATACGCCTATTCTATTTCTCACCCATTCTTCATTATTTACACTTATCCTTATAGATTTTCTATTGATTATCGAATCAGGTTCGAATTAGGCTAATACAATATTTAATCAAATTAACCATGCAAAATTGACATTTCACGTTGCTGCATTATTAAACTGCGAACCATTGCCATCGCCTGCCCAATCGGAGAGACAAGCGAGGGATACATTTCCGCTACTATTGCGACTGCACTGCGAAATCATGAAAGATTTATCGCGGGTCTCTTCCGGATAGATCGCACGCTATAGCTCCCCGCTTACCGGGGATCAACTAAGAGTACCTTTTTTTCCTACTATTTTAAACGCTTTGTCGGTTTAAACCGGAGTAGAACAAGGGACAATTAAATGTACCCCGCGAGTAGTAGCGCGCGAACGAACGCGTTTCAACTTCCACGAAACTCGTCGTTCCAATTCTCCTCTTTGCCGGCACGAACAATGCTCCCGGCCGTTTGGAAAGTTTCGATGGAGCGCGGTGTCTTCTGTGTATCGTGGAATCGTGCTCTCGAAGTGCTCGCCAATGTAGATTATCTTCCCCCTTTCTTACGTGGAACGTTAGAAATGTATTTCGATGACTGGGACTTATACGAACGAGCAACTTTTCGATCTTTCGGACTGCAGCGCAGCGAAGTGGAATCTTTTTCATTTTTCGAGCGACAATTTAGTAGAGCATCACAGTTGCACCATTTTGAATGATATTCAAAATATGAACCTACATACCTGCACCGTATTCAATTCAATAATTGCATTTCCTAAATAGTCAATTAATGCAATGCGGCAAAATCATTTTACCTGTGTAATCGAACGGATACAGTGCACTGCAGTCTTTTTCATCTTTCGAGTGCAAAATTTAATAATTCACTACATTTCCATCACGTGAAACTATATTAAAAATACGATCATAATTACTTGCATTGTACTCAATTTAATCACTCCATTTCCTAAATTATCAATTAATGTAATGTGGAAAAGCATTTCGCTTTGTAAAATCGAGAAGTACACCACAGTGCCGTTCTTTTTTTTTTATCCTTTCAGTACAAAATTTAGTAATTCACTTCCTCTGTGCCATGTTGGTATAAAGGAGCACCCTCAGTGCCGAACAATACACCCCTTAACGTTTTCCTTTTTCCTGCTTCACTGTCGCTTGTAACGTTCGCTATCTCAGACGTGCGTACCGTTGTCGTGCGTCTTATCCTACACGTTTATAAATACATATTATGCTGCTTCTGACGATTGTTCCAGCTTTAATCTCCTACATGCCACCTTCAATATAAACCTGTATACTTGCATCGTATTCAATTCAATAAATCCATTTCCTAAATTATCAATTAATATGATGAAGTAAAATCAATTTGCCTGTATAATGGAACAAGTACAATATAGTACAGTTTTTCATCCTTTCAGTACAATATTTGATAACTTATTACATTTCCACCACCCTGAATTATGTCAAAAATAGAAACCTGCATACTTGCATCGTATTCAATTCAATAAATCCGTTTCCTAAATTATCAATGAATATAATGAAGTAAAATCAATTTGCCTGTATAATGGAACGAGTACAATATAGTACAGTTTTTCATCCTTCCAGTACAATATTTGATAATTTATTACATTTCCACCACACTGAATTATGTCAAAAATAGAAACCTGCATGCTTGCATCATATTCACCTCGTACAGTAAAATCAATTTGCCTGTATAATGGAACAAGTACAATATAGTACAGTTTTTCATCCTTCCAGTACAATAGTTGATAATTTATTACATTTCCACCACCCTGAATTATGTCAAAAATAGAAACCTGCATACTTGCATCGTATTCAATTCAATAAATCCATTTCCTAAATTATCAATTAATATAATGAAGTAAAATCAATTTGCCTGTATAATGGAACGAGTACAATATAGTACACTTTTTCATCCTTCCAGTACAAAGTTTGATAATTCACTACATTTCCACCACCTTGAATTATGTCAAAAATAGAAACCTGCATACTTGCATCGTATTCAATTCAATAAATCCATTTTCTAAATGATCAATGAATGTGCTCCAGCGAAAACGTATTGCCTGTGCAATCAAACGAGTCAGCTATGGTAAGGGCTGCGATTTTTGTGCACGACGAGCTAGGGAGGGCCCCAGAAGTGACGTACTATCGCGGGATAAGTGGCTAATTAAAACACTTCGCTTCTCAAAGTCTAGCGGAAAGGTGACCCCCGGTGGAAGGATAGGTCTTCTTTCACGCTCATCCAGGTCATAAAGCCAACAACTCTTATAAACCTAGACTAAGTAATCTTATTTTATTGGGGCTAATAAAGCGGACTCTGTAAAGAGGAACCCGTTGCATAATGTAAAGAGCCTTAGCTACACTATAACTTTATCCTGTGCTACCGGGAAAAGAACGGCTTTGCAACGTTCAGGCGTTTTATCCCTGCTGCTATCGCATAACGGCACATCCTTCTTTTTCTCCGCTTTTTCGTTATGACTTCAATCTTCTTACGCAGGTATCGCGTACTGGTCATACTTTGATCCTTGTCAATCGCCCTCCAACGATGAATAATAAAGTGTTATTTTTCTTAACAGTTTCTAGAGATATAAACAATAAGTACATGTGCATTTACCAAGTGAATAATTTATAATAGCTTGCCTGGTATGTAATAATTATGGTAATTATTGCATCTATGTTGTGGTCTATAAATGACAGTTCAATTTGTGATTTTTAAAAAACTGCTGCGAATAATACTAACTAACATTGCAAAATTAGATACCTGCTAGATTTAAGTCTTAAAGAATTTTTAATTATCGACTACTCCAGTTGTCATAGGATTTCTGCACCGTATTGTCTTTTTATTATTACTTTCTACAGTATTCTGAAATCGCCAGAATAAAGCAAGTGGTATATAATGCTTTCAATTTTTTTAATAGAATGAGTCAAGCAATTGTCTGAATAATATAGTCTGAGATCTTAATTAGTCCGTGCACTTTTTTCGCTATAGATTTCATTTGGTTCAATTAAATAATTTATACAAACCTCTCAAATATATCGGTTTCGCAAAAATCAATAAATTGTTTACTCTTGGAAAACTGTTTACCCTAATTTACCTGTGTTTTAAATGTTTCGATACTGTGTAACCACTTACAAATAGGACGCACTTCGGATGAAGTAAAAAAGACATCCACAATTTATGTAAATAAAAAACGATTCCCCGTTTGTCTAGGAAGTTTCGCAAAAAAAGGGGGAATCCAACTTGAGTTAACGAAAATTGCATCGCCGGAAGCGTTACGAAAGTGCTACATAGAATGGCTGACAGAGAGGAATTACTTTTACCGAAACCAAACTCGCTTCGTCGAAGATTTAAAAATGAAATTTACCCGGTTGCACTTTCGTCTGAAAATTTCTTCCCCTCTCATGCATGCAACGTTTCCATGTCCTCCATTCGCCAATTTTATTGATCTATGTGAAGGGGTTCACGATAAAGTTGTTAGTCTGTTCGGGATATCCTATTCCGTTTCAGCAGCACCATGGTTTCCGGAGAGAATGTAATATTCTTTCGCGTGAAGCTTCTTTTTGCAAATGCAACTTTTTTAACTTTAATGGCAGTTAAATGAAATTTTACTTGTTTGATTCATTGTTGTCACTGATTTTTGTTTTGTTTTAACGTTTGTTTAATGTGGCAAATGTAAACAAGCGAATTTACATCGAAGTATTACGTTTGCACCTTATATTATTATTATTTTCACTTGGGAAAGCCTGTCGTTCTTTCACTTTCTTTCTTAAGAAACTATTGTTTTCTACCCAGGAAGTAAGGGAGAGTCTTTAAACACCTAGAGAAAGTTAAAACCCTTAAGCAAACTCTTCTATAAAAAAAGTGGGATATCGTTAATCGATTTTCCTTCTTTACGATAATTAATTGCTCGTTTCTTTTGGACAAAATAATAAATATTCGTCGGGCACAGGAAAATTTAAGGGTTGCCCTGAATTTCGCTTAATTGCACGCCAATAAATGGGAGATGAGATGGTTTGCTCGCTCTAGCGACCACAACAATCATAAATAAAATAATACTCCGCTAATAACTATAGCAACAAAAGGGTCTCGCCCCGTTTTAGTTTCTGTATTATTGGAAGTAGAAGCAAACGCTTTCACTTAACCCAGATTCCCTCGGCGAACGTTGGCGAGGAGGATTTCGTTCTCGGTTCCAAGCGGGGAGAAAAAGTGGTCGCAGTTTTTTTTTCTTCGCCAGCCCTTACCTTCGCCCTTCGACTTCAAAGGAAACGCGAGCGACCCGTACTCCATCGGAGCGTTCTAAAGACATTTTATTATCTCGAATCTATTGTGGCGTGGAAATTCTCAGTTTATTCCCCTAGTCCTTTGCCGCTGCGTATTCAAACGTAATTTAATTACCTACGTGATCCTTGCTTTGTTGGAGACAGAGTGCGAGCTGACTGTACAATAAGCGAGGGTTCGTTGCGAAATATTTGAAATTATCAACCGACGAGAAGTTTGCTTTTCTTTTACGCTTTTCAGAGGATCCCATTTAAATTAACAATTTCATCGGTAATTTCTCTTTCAATGGTTCGTTGCCGACCGCGTACAAACAATTTACTTGGGCTGTGTTTATTTCTTTTTAACTATTTTGGTACGATGCTATTGTAACGGCTTTGTTATCAATAATGCTTTGAGAATACTGTTGTGAAATACTTTTGGACATTTTGAGATATTGAAATATTTGACGAATCTCCGGATCAATTCCTTGATTCGTTTGTATAAATCATAATGAAAGCATTTGCACTGTTATAATTATTATTAATAACGTAGCTTTATGACAGAACTGCAGAGAATACGAAGAATTTCTAGGAAGTAATAATTTGATTGGAAGTTTCTCTTCTCCGATTCAATCCAACCACGTACGAAAATTTGCTACGAGGTTTGTTTATATCTTTTCAACCATTTTGAAACTATGGTAGCTACTACCAGAACGGCTTTATTCCAAATAATCCTTCGATAATGATACCATTAAAAATATTTTACAAATATCTGGATTTCGAAATATTTGATGAGTTGCAGGATTAGTTCTTGGATTCGTTTTTAGAAGCATTGGTCCTTTTATAATTTTTCTTAATAACGTAACTTTGTGACAGAGCTGAAGGGAATAAGAGCTCCTTTCTGAGATTATTACCGCGTAGCACGGCAGTGTGTAATTTGTTTAATGGCGCCGCGATAAAACTGCACACCCAGTGGTGATGTGTGCATCTTTCTATCCACGTTAATGAAACACGTCTTAATGAAAATTAAGGATTAAGTCCACGTTCCTTTTTATAACATTCTTCCTTCTCCGAAAAAATGTGGGACGTGAGCTTCCCTCCTGTATTTTTCAATCCCCCAGTTTCCGAGCAGGATGCGTTTGCAGCTTATGACAACCGTCCTGAATATCATAACATCATCACGGAGATACGACGGCCAGGACGATTGTTATAAGCTGCAAGCAATCTTGCTCTCCTGCTCTGTGACCATTTCTTTCGTGGATCACTCTCCGTACGTTCTCCCCCTATTCTCCTTATGTCTCCGGCTGCACGTCTTATCACGATAGCTACTCCCATTCACTAGGTATCAACTTCTCTCGTCCTGTACCCGCTTCTCTTCCCTTCGACGCACGATAAGAAACGCCATCGCAGGTTGGGAGAAAATTGTTGATAAGTTATGATAAGCCTTGTGCGGAAACACCTTACTTTGACGATGCTGCATACGTCGAGCCGTAAAAATGTACTCGCGAGTTACTCATAGCTGTTCTTCGCAACGAGGCTTCGATGTGGAATATCATGTATGCCGGAGGTAGTGCGTGTGTGTGTTTGAAGGAAATGCAATTTCATGTTAAGAAGTAAGTTATTTATTATGCCGTGGAGATAAATATGATCCAAATGTTGAAGAGAATTGAACTTTAAACTTTGTAGTAATTATTTAGGATAGAGCTTTCATCTCCAATCTTAATGACCTTGGAATATGTAGTCAAGGTGATTAAAATCGTAGATGAAAACCCTATACTGGATAGTTCTCGCAAAATCAGTAGTTTATTCTTTTTAAACTTTGAACTGCATTTATGATTTTTAAACTCCCTGAGATTCATTTTCACACTATAATTAAACATCTTACTTCTCGATCTTGACAACATATTTCAAGGTAATTAAAATCGGAGATGAAAAACCCATTTTAGATAATTAGCAACTTTGTATCTGGATAAACTGCAGAATTAAACCGTGTCTTTATTTATTAATGTAAATTATCAGATTACCATTGACGAGTATATGTACGAAAGTATTAATCTTCCCACTCTTGCGCGACGGTTAATAAGAGTTTTTACGACGGACTTGACGATGCAGGCCTGGTGGCAGAGTTGAAAAAAATGCTAAAAAGCCTGCACATCTGAGCTTTATGGTTCCAAGCTGTAAGGAAATACGAGATTCTAAGAGCTTAATTTTTGTACCCCTTTTTTCCTTACACAGATAAGAACGCCTTTATAAGCTTAGCATAGTGTTACGCAGTAGTGGGTAATTTGTTTAACGGCTGAGTAATTGCAATAATTGGGGCGAGGTGGCACATAACGTGTAAATTGCTCGAGTCACCTGCTTAGACTCGTGAAAGTTATAAGTTTTATATTTTGTGTTAAGTTTCGCTCACTTGCGGTCATTTCTGAAGATACGCGTGGACCTGCGTCAAACTTTATCGTACGCCTCAACCATAAGTGGCAACGCTGGGAGATTTATATTCATACTCACTTCGCGCTGGAAATAATGTCGCATAAAAATTGCAGCACGCGCATTAGCATGACGCTTTCTCCCACGTTGCACTTCTAATAAAAGCATCCAATCGGTTACGTCGTAAGAGTTCAAACACGCGAAGCCAGGGGAAGTCGAAAGCCAGTGCAGATCAGCAACCACTCGTCCAGAGCTGGACAACTAACTTTCATCCTTCCATCAGCCGCCCGAAAAAGACCCCTGAGAACTTTCCCATTGATCGCCTTCTTCAACTCAATAAGCACGAGGGAGAAAAAAGCGGGGACATTTTCGATAGGCTATTCCCTTAAGAGATACCGCGAATTACTTTGACCTTGACACATGTCGTCAAGGACTTGACCTTAAGTAATTTTCCTTTGTTACTTAATCGGTCCCTTACAATTGTTTAGATATCTCTCAAATCTATTTTAAGGGGAATGCCATATTTTACATAAACTTCTTGTTTATACACTACATTTCTATTTATTTAGCATAGATGAATACTGTTTGGCCATAAATTCAAAGAAGTATATCGGTGTGTCCGATGAGTTGGTTTGGTTTAAACGCCGAATGAATAAAAATCTGACCTATTTGTGGGATTGTTTTATGAATGTATTATGAGAGTGAAGTTGTATAAATGAGTTATGGTAAGCAATGATAATTTCAGATGATACATTTGATTGAGGGATAGTTTCATGTTGTTGATTTTGATGTTCAATTATAAAAATGTACAATGTTATATTCTGATATAATATAAAGCTTATATTATAACTATTACCACATGTATTATTTCTTCATCATTCCATCACACTACTGACAAAAATATAATATATCAAATTCATTTAAAATAGTCTGGTAGTTAAGTTATAGTCCCGCCCACTCGACAACTTATTCTGAGATCACCGATTAAGCGATAAGAAAAAGTAATTCAAGGTCCAGTCCTTAGTAAATAATTGTTCATTTGTCCAACGCATGCATTGCTGCGTCTCAACGAAAACGTTTGAGGACTTTCACCCTGGCTACAACGTGGCTAGTTTAAAATGAAGAAAAAAGGCGAACTAAGGGGGGCGAAGAATGGGACGAGCAAGTTCCCGCTTTGTGTCCGCGACTGTTAGTCAGGCCAGAAGACGCGCTTACGTGTTCACGAAGGGGGCTGACGACTTACGCGGAGGCCATTTAAGCTCGAGATCCCGCGCGACATACAGGGAGCGGCGCGTTAAGCGGGGAAATTAATTTCGCCGCGGCCAAGTGTGTTTTTCCAGCGGCGAGACGAAGCACGGGTGTCTTTGTCCCCTGAAAACTTTCAGCTTCCGTTTTATAATTGTGACGCGGTTCCAAAGTTGCCGACGTTTCCACTGTCGTCGCGGACACCCCAGACCCGTCGCTTCGCGTTTCCACCGGGGCAATTTCTCCTCCGTGCATTCTCTCAGGTAAAACCGCGGCCTTTTTAAGCGGTCTTAGAGAGCAGAAAGCGACTCGTAATTGCCTGAAATTTATGCTGACTATTCTTCTCTTCCGGTGGAAACCGCGTCATACAAATCTTAAACGTACAGATATTGGTATGTGAAATGTGCAAATAAAGGGCTGATCGTTAATTAACTTTCAGTTAAAAAATTGCACGAGAGCGGAAATATTTAATAACGAGAGATCATACCAAAGTGACAATCGATTTTGATGAAATTGAGGTGTAATCTAATTCTCCAAAGAAATATTTGACATGTGTAGCTTTTTTGTCAACCGTCCATTTAAAGGAGTGAAAACCGGCCCCCAAGCTGGGACTCCGAAGTATACTTTGACGAATATCTAGGAAGCTATTGGAGATAGAATGATTGTGTAAATTGATGAAATTAGTGTTTTTTAATGCCGAACTTGATGGCGCAAATTACTTTGTCCAAAGTCTATTTGTTTGAGTAATATATAAAAATAGTACTTTTATAATAGTTTTACCAATTACATATTAAAGCATTTCCTTCGACACTTATAAGAACTATACATTTCAGAGAAAAATTGCGGAATAGTTGAAGGCGTGATGTTGGTATCACAAAAATGTTGTTGCATTTGATCCTTTATAAGACTTAAACCGATCATCCTGAATTTATAAAAACATTAACGTTTTAAAGTACGTAACAGTTCGCTGTGTTCCATGTTGAATCAATGGTCTCGAAGTTGTATCTTCGACAAGCTCCAAGGACACAGAAAACAAGGAAAGTGCAAAGAAAAATCAGCGGAGCGAATAAATCCACGCGACGGAAGAGCTTTTAAAATTCTATTCGGTGCACAGTGCGCCGGGCTACGACTCTGAGTTCCATTCGCCACGACGGAATGCGTTCCATTCAGTCGGTAGACCGTCCGAGGAAAATGTTAAACCTTCGATAGCCGTGGAGGCAGGGTGCAGTTGCTCGATGCGACCGATAAAGGAGCGTAGAATCGCGCTGGGGAAGAAGTCAAAGGATAGCGCGGCTCATCCGCGTGGCCGGAATCGAAAGGGAACCGCAGTCCATCGACAGAGACCGAGATCCATCGATTCTCAAGTCGTTTACGAATTGTTAGGCGTTGAAGAGCGGAATTCTCAAGGAACTCGGCCATCCCTTGGGATACGTTGAGGAGAGGCAACGGGACTTGATGAAGGAGAAGATTTTTCTTACTTACGTAGTCAGACTCGCTTCAGTCTGCTTCGGGAAAGGGTGTTTTTGACTCTGACCACGGTACTCTTATATTCTCTTCCTTGGGATAGATTGCATGGGGATGCGCCGCATAGTGGTCCCTTTTCAGGAGAAGCTGGTAAAATGCAGTTTTGCTACTATAGTAATATTGGGAGCTGGGATAATGGCAGTCGACCTTGATTGGCCCTATTGATAATCACTAATAACTACTTTGTTATCAGTAACATTCTTCATTTACATTTTCCTGATCCTTGTAATAGTACAAACTTTGTTACGCAGATTGAAAGTGTTTGCTACAAGGATCACGAAAATGTAAATTAAAAATGCGACCAAAGTTGGTCTGAGCGTGGGAGCTTTTGGTAGCACTTTCAATTTACATTTTCTAGATCCTTGTAAAAAGATGTTTTCGATCAGTATAATATAATTTTTACGATTCCATCATCAGTCAAAGTCTCGCGTTGTTTCGATCGCAACAAATCGTGGCGGGTCACAGTCGGACCAGCTTTTTTTCCAAACTATGCAAAACCTGTTTCCTTGGCGAAAGTGTCGCGCTTGAAAGTTCCCACCCTGTATAAATCGATTTGAATGGAAGGAAGGGTAAAGTGCCGCGACGAAAGCGACACCGAGCAACTTCAATGGGAGGGCGAGAAGGAATCGCGTGAGAATCTGAGAGAAAGGATGGTAAAGTGGCCTCATTGATGCCGGCCGCGATAGAAAAGAAGAGGAAGCGCCGTTTAATGGCTGGGTTTATTTGGATCTTACTGTCCGAGTCGGCCGCGAGATGCGAAAATAAGCGACCCTCGAACTTCGCACCCACTTTATCCGTGGCTTGTTGGAAATTCACGACCGCCGACTCCCTCGATTGGCACACTGCTTCGCTAGGATATAAGAAAGGGGGGATGGTCAAGCCGTTAGTGAATTTGAATGCATCACTGGAAGAGCATACATTATCACGCGATATATCATTCTCCACGTGATCGATCCACGTTTCTCTTTCTCCGGTCACGAACAATATTGCTTCTTTCGATATTATTGTTTTTCTGTGGCTGTCCCTTCATTAAAGGTCGATACATTCATCGAGCGTGAATTTGAATGCATCACTGGAAGGGAATACATTATCACCCGATATATCATCCTCCACGTTATCGATCCACGTTTCTCTTTCTCCGGTCTCGAACAATATTGCTTCTTTCGATATTATTGTTTTTCTGTGGCTGTCCCTTCATTAAAGGTAGATAAGTCCATCGAGTGTCTCTTCCTATGATTCTGCACGTCCTTCTACAATTTTTGGATAAAAAGACTTTTTGGAATGTTTATTCTGCCTTCTTCTACCCCCAATGATCGATAGATTAGTTGGTAATTATAGTGAAAAAAGTATTGCAATTTAAAGGTTTAATTCTTGGAATGTTCAATCTGACCTTAATTTTCGACCACACAAAAGTATTTAATTAATGACAACTTTCAAATGGTAGAAAAATTCATTGATTTACAATTTCAAGTGAAATTACATTTTCAATTTTGCAGCAAACATACTACTTTCTCTATGAAGCTGAACCTTTTCTAAACCGATTTGAATAATACTTTGCGCAATGTATAGTAAATAAAAGTAAAGAAATAATATTTGTTGAAATAAACGCGATATTTCTGTTCCTGTCTTTTTTTTTGTAAGCTTAACCAGGTCTATCGTTCTGTTTTGCACGAAATTCCACTATAATGGGAAACGAATTTGATATACAAACCGGTAACGTCATCTAGCCCGTGCGAAAGATTAAAGCTTAAACAATTATCTTTGCGTTTTGTTAGGGGAAATTTCGATTTGTTTCGGATGTTTGCACTGTGAATGAAATCCTATGCATTGAAAACGTGTACACCAAAGAAACACAGTCCTGATGCAAAGATAACTAAAATGTCGTCTCTGGTGGTATATTTCTAGTTAAATATCCTCTTACATAACTGGAAACTATCTAGCTATTTATTTAGTTTATATCAAATTAACTGCAGAGCTAATAGAGAAAAAGCTTTTGAAAATCTCTTAATTTTATACTGCATTTTATAATTTCCCTTGTGTTTAAGCTTTGACTTTATCAATTGCAGCAATCCCTTTCCTATAGTATTTTTGAAAATGTTACAATTCTCGTTACTCTAGAATCGCGTTTAATTAAATGCGACTATAGGTAATTGTTTCGAATTAATATTCGGAACGACGCGGAAGAAAAAAGACGAAGCAGCTCACTTTTAGTACCTTAATGGGTTCATTAACGGAATTACGCTTTGAACGGTGTACTTTCAGAAACACGTTTCGTCTGCAAATCGAAGGAAGCTCATAAGCAAATATTAGTTTCTCCATTGAGATACAGGACGCATATTTATATTTCTCTTCATATGCACATTAAAAGGGCGTGTCCGCTGAAATCGATTCAGTGAAAAATTAAACGTGACGGTGAAATGAAAATAAATGGCATCGATGAAGCTTGTAATATTTGTTCTTGCTTTCTAAGGAGTATAATTGGTCTTCTCTAAAGCTGGATAATCGAAAAAAAAACATGTACATAAATAGCTGAAAATTGATCAACGATAAAATTACTTAAGCAAGGAAAAATTAAAATAATGTAACAATGGAAAACTTTATAATTTGTTCCTCACGTGTTCAATTATATTCTATTAATATATAAACATTGCACACCTAATTGTAAAATGCCCATTACGGTATCCTGTATCAATTCGCCACGAATAAATCATGGACAAGTGTCCACTCGCATCTATCAAATGAGGCAGATAATTAAGTGACTCCATTTAGCTGGCCCAACTTGCGTTTTGGTCTATAAAATTGAACAAAACGTTTTGGCAACTTCGTGCAACGCCATTTCAATCTTGCACGAGCATTTCAGAAGTATAACGACAATGAACAACGATCGAGCCTACGATATTTGTACAGGGTTTCGGACGCGATTCCAGGGGCACACTTTGTTGACGCTAAACGTTGTTTCAGAATTGTGTCGACAGCAACGTGTACACACGGTCGTGTGCACCCGAACGACTGTCGTTTCACACGCTGCTGACCATCGAGTAAATACCGAATCGATAGCCGGCTGTAGTCCCAGCGTATGGACGCTTGTAGATATCATTGCACGCGAACGACGCGAGTCCCGTGCAATTGTTAATTAATGCGGCGCGTCGACGATAATGTTTTGCTAAATATCTTGAACGAGTCGATAGTCGAAATCGACTTGCCGGCTGGACGGCCGGATGCGGATATCAACCGGCTTGGCATTAATGGGGTCGTTCGTGCTTTAACCCTTGGGGGTATGTATGTAATATATGATATTCCCCGTTCCCTTATTATTTTATTCATTGCAATCTAAGTTACAGTATTTTATAACAGACGTTCTATTTCAATATTGTTGCACATATGAATTGGAATAATTTGTAGGTCTAAATTAATTAAAAAGTTAGTATCAATATTTTTAATGTACTAAAGACGTAAAATACTGAAAGATCATTTTTTATCGATCATAACATTTTTAAACATTACAGTGAAACGTTACAGCATTCCATAATAGTTGTTCTATTTCAATATTGTTGCACGTATAAATTGGAATAATTTGTACGACTAAATTAATTAAAAAGTTAGTATCAATATTTTTAATGTACGAAAGACGTAAAATATTGAATGATCATTTTTTATCGATCATAACATTTTTAAACATTACAGTTAAACGTTACAGCATTCCATAATAGTTGTTCTATTTCAATATTGTTCCACATATGAATTGAAATAATTTGTACGATTAAATTAATTAAAAAGTTAGTATCAAATTTTTATTGTAAGAAAGACGCAAAATATTGATAGATCATTTTCTATCGATAATAACATTTTTAAACATTATAGTTAAACGTTACAGTATTCTATAATAGTTGTTCTATTTCAATATTGCTGTATGTATGAATTGAAATAATTTGTTCGACTAAATTAATTAAAAAGTTAGTATCAACATTTTTAATGTACGAAAAACGCAAAATATTGATAGATCATTTTCCATCGATAATAACATTTTTAAACATTGTTTTTTGCTCTGCTTCCGCTTGCAAAATTATATTATCCTGCATGCAACTGTAAAAGCTAAATGAAAGAAAGAACTTTCTATACAGAACTGCCTTTTTCAATTCCAAAAGATTCGTAAAAATTTGTTACATTTGTGTAACCATTCATCCTTTCCATTTTCACACCTCGTTATGCACCTCGTTATTTATGCTTGTCCGCTGCAAGGGAATTACTGGAAATAACGCGGTAATGTCTCGGCAATATTTAATGTTCCTTCGTTGTGCATCGTTTAACAGTTAATCAAGCACTACACATACTAGAGCGAAGTGAAAGTTTAATTACTTAAATCCCGTAACTTTTAAGTGCGCCAATGGACTATTGATGATGGTAAAAAGGTCTGCAATTTTGATAACGAACGCAGGAAACTGGGTGAAACTGTTCAACCTTTGTGTAGGTGTATGCTTCCTAGTGAAATATTATGTTCGCAACGTCGTAATATACGCAACGAAGTTGCACCAGCAATATATGCAAAGAAATTAAATTGTTGACTAATAAATAAACTTGTCTTGCGAGTAAATAAATTTTCTGCCGAGAATCGATAATAGCAATTGTATAAACGTGAAGACCGAGCTTTGGACAAATGTGCCAAATGAAAGGATATTTCACTATTCGATAACTCTGTGCTTCTCAATATTTTGTAAACTTCAATTCGCAGTGTAGATAGTTGTGTAATCGAGGTCCTAGATAAAATCCCTAAAGTACATTTCCTTTTAATCAGTGAGTCAATCCTCCTCGCCAAAAAAAAAAATAAAAAAAACTATAGTGATAATCCCAACAGTCATTCAAAATATAAGAGCATAACAAACTTCTGTAATTTCTGTTAGGAAAACTATACCAATCCATAGAACAGCCTCAGCCTGTCTACTTCTCTTTCTAACTTCTTTCTTATCCACTAGAATTTCCGTCAAGGGTAATTTAAACGGACAGCTTTCTCGGAGCTGCTATTAACCAATAGCAAGCTTCATTTATAAGTCATGGCCCGCCTAAAAACGGAAACTGCATTCTTTATTTCAACTCCTGTCTCTAATAATCTGAGTGCTTCGGAATACAATGAGCGTAGGAGTAACCTGGAATAGAATCCATCTTGGTATCTACGTGGAGTAACTGCACTTAATCTGGAACACCCGAGTTCAAAAGGCTTAAACTATAAATATGATTTTTTAAATTTATGTATTTAACATCTGAGGGTTATTAGTTATCATACAAATTACATGCGATTTACAATTTATGTTCCATGAACTTATATTACATTATATGTGTCGGAAAAGGCAAACATCCTTTAGGGACCATAGATGCATCATTAATTCTTCATTATTAAGTGTCAATTTAACATTGTTCAGGCTTAATAGTGGTTCTTGTGTTGCAAACATTATACTTTTTCGGGTCTTCCTTTGTGACGAGATGAATATGGATAAGATTAGATTGTCCTATTCTTAGCCTCCAAAGTACTAATCGATCTTTCCTATTTACTGCATTTGTAGAGCTTTTTTTTAAACATATCATCTCGGACTGCATGTATGTTAGCTTTAGGGTCGGCGTTTTCCCACTACGAATCCCACAGTAATTTCTTTCTTCCCTCAATGGTTACTTTGAGTTCATTGTGATAGATCGAATATGGTGTCAAGTTGAATATTTCATGTTTTATTGGTTTTCTGTTTATAACGAAATATCTTTCCCGGTTGCCAGTTGATTACTCATTTTGTGAGACGTTGCGGTGTTATTGTGATATTAGCTGCTGTCCCATACCATGTACAGTTACAAACAACAATTGAAAGCCAAACACTTTTTGGGGTCTTCTTTTGTGATGAGATGAACATAAGTAAAATTTAGAGTGTGCTATTCTTAGCCTCCAAAGTACTGTTTGATCTTTTCTATTCATTGAATTTTCAGAGCTTTTTTCTTAAATACATTATTTCGGACCGCATGTATGTTAGCTTTAGGGTCGGCGTTTTTCCACTACGAATCCCACAGTAATTTCTTTCTTCCCTTAATGGTTGCTCCGAGATTATTATTATAGATTTTATGTGGCGCCGGGTTGAATATTTTATGTTGTATTCGTTTTCTCTTTATAACAAAATATCTTTCACTCTCCCCACTTAATTTCATTACTCATTCCCTGAGATATTATTGTGATACTAGGCGCTGTTCCACATAATATACAGTTACCCTATGTACACGCCATCGATCTCCGGAGCCTCTTTCGCTCGGAGAACGTTCCTCCACTGTCTCTACTTCCGTAGGTGATTCGATTTCGGGGAACTCTGTTCTTGATTCTCTGCATCGATAAAGGGAAGAAAAGTACGCGACCAGCTGATTCCGACGTGCCGAGAGGATATCTTGATAAGGAAACACGAGAACACGGAGAAGTATTATTACGTCCCGCGGATAATTTCCAAGAGCGGAAAGAGCTTCTGGCTTGCCGGAGAAACGCGGACTCGTCGAATTACCAATCCGAAACGAGCGTAATCCCCGCCAATGGACTCTCCTTCGCGGCGTCTTCGTTCGCGTCTTCTATTTTATCGTTCGTTCTGGGGTTGTTTCACGGACGCCGCCGTTTCCAGCTGTTCCCTCCTTTTCCTCGGGGAGGCGGGATGGGAACGGCGTGCGGGATTCTTTGATACATCCCGAGCAACGAGACTCGTCTTACGTGCAACTTTTTACCGCTATGTGGGGCTCGTAATATTTTTTCATTTCTCCGCCGCGTCCTTTCCGTCGTTTCGCGGGTTGCTTTATCTAAACGCCTATCCCAGCTTTCCCTTCCTTGTTTTTTCTTCACTGTCCGTCGTTCTCTGTTCAAAAGGCACGGTGGAAGAGAAAAGTGAAAGGCACGGTGGGATCAGGCGGGCGTAAAATTTTCTTCATAGCGCGCGAGGGGTGTAACACGCTGATTTCTGAAAAATCTAGCTCCGAATTTCACTTCCTTATTGTTCTCTCTGGGCGACGCGTCACGTTTGAACGTCTGTATTTCTCGCTTTACGACGAGATCGTATATTATGTTATTCCCCCTTGTGTTTTATGGTACACCAAGTGAAGTAAGACTCTGTGCGTTCTCGGGGCGGTTCTGTAAGAACAGTGCCTCCGAATTCGAGTAAAAATTCACACTATTGTTAATATAATCAGGAAAAGCAAGACAAACTTGAGACTGCTTGAATATAATTGATCTTTCATTCGCGATGAAAACAACTTTTTCTGGTAGCAAAGAGAAATAAGTTGCAAATCAAGAAATCAATTATTAATGAGAATCAACTTAAAAGAAAGTAACGGTTTCTTCATTAGCGACAAGTAGTTCATTTTCCAAGTGTTCAATTATTCCAAATAATAATATAAAATAAAAAAAAGAACAAGTTTTGTTCATCCAATAATTGAGCCGTTTTCTTTGAAACGGTTGTAAGTCCACTTTATATTATATGGAGATATTTAAGGGTTTGCATTTGAATGGTTTGAAGAAGGAATATGTTAATACGCTCATTTTGTGTTTTTTAAATATTAAATTGATTTACGTTTATAATGTGACCATTCTTAAAGTATTAGTTAAAAGAAATTTATGCCTTTGATGACCTCAAATGGACTTACACCACTTTCAAAATCAACAATACGTGAAAATCATACATTTATGAAGTATTAAATATGGGATTTCAATTGAGTCAAACTAATTTTTTTATAAAATTTTTATTAAATACGTGAAAAAGAAAAAATTAAAACGCTTTATTTCAATATTTCTTCAGGTAATGCCATTTAAATTAGTACAACTTTATATTAATATGTGCCATTTTTAATTTTTCTCATTATGAGAAAGTTTCTGAAAGTAGTCATGATAGATTGGAGGAATATAAGGTAATAGATCCATCGCATCGTTAAATTTTTCGAATGCAATGGGTCTGGCATGATGATGTAGAGGTGCTAGTATTATATTTTCAAATTTTCCTGGTCTTCCTCGTCCAGGGGATAAATCTATTGCTTTAAACTGCGCATTTTCTTCAAATGAAGTTTTCTACAGGAGTGTATATGGTTTGTTTTTTAAAACCCTTATCAAACATATCTTTAGCCAATTTATCTCTTCACCATTAGCATTTCTTCGTCCTCTTAGAATTGCATTTTTTAGTGGTTTCGTCGAAACAAAATCATCTCGTCTCATTACATGTAAAAGAAATTTGTTATATTTTCGGTATTGTTATATGATAGTGTAGCAATCTTTAGGAATATACAGTAAATTTTTCTTTCTTATCGATGTCTCGATAGTTCCAAAATCAGCGTCATTTGCCGGATAAGGATGTCCAGAGTATAAAAATTTGTGATCAATAAGTTCTATAGTATTTTAAAGGCAACCGATACTTCTTTATGCATCCTTATACCCTTTAATACTCTACAATAAATTATACCATTCCAGTGAACGAACGAAAATTTGTATGTCATTAACAGTGTCGCCACACTTATAGAAATGAAGCAGAGAAACAATGTGGTGTAATTTTTAAACTAAATATCATGTCTTTACATAAAGTGGACTTACACCATTTTCGAAGTAATTATATTTGTAATTTCATTAACTGCGTACATTTATATTGACAAAATGTGGAAAATTTTGAAGGATTTTTTCGGGAAATGTTTAGAGATCTCATACCAGATTGCATTCATTGTTATCATTAACTAATTTTTTGCCAAAAATGGACTTACACCACTTTCAAAGAAAAACGGCTCAATTCATCAAACACATTGCTGTGCAGATAAAATCGACAATGATAAGACAATCGAGCAGATTACAATGGAGAAACAAATTTTTCAGCCTCGATCGAGAGCCAGTTCTTCTCTAAACCGTTCTCGAATCGGTTCGACGCATTTTTGTGCCTCGTCCGCGGGTATTCGACAAATGAACGCGCCGCCGAGCTGCCCCGGGAGCGCTTTGTTGTCTTAAGGACTCGCAGAACCGCGGAGTTCGTTAGGAACATGTACGCGTTAGCGATTCCGCTTTCGCGCCGAGCACGGGCAACGCAGTATTTGCCCACATATAATTATTCAGATTCGCTGTAATGGAATTTGGAACGGGAGCGTCGGTCGCAAGGCGCGTCCTGAGCGATATTTGTCCATAAAATACAACGCGTTAACGAGGATTTAGTGCCGCGAGAGAAAAAGTGTCAATTTGGCCGCCTCTTGCGATTCGCACACCGGTGCTTTATCGTTCAAATAATCCTGGCTAAATTAGAGCCGTGTTTTGGTTTTAAACCGTGCTCCGCGCGCGAACGCGTCTATCCACGTATTCCGCGCAGATAATATATTTGCCCGAGTTTATTCACGAGCGAGAGATTTTGTTATTTAGCCAGCCTACCATTTTCTTGTTGTTGTTGATATTTATCACGTACCGGTGATATAAAATGTTCGCTGAGTAATAATCTAATTTTGTTATTAATTACTGCATTTTCCTTAGGTTCGGGTGTTTTCTATGACAAAAGTCAGTAAATTACCATGAATTTTCCATTTAATCTGCACGTATACTTATCGGATTTCCTTTAAATCAGTCCTGATCTGTTAAATAGAATTGATATTAACAAAAACACCTGTGCCAGTACATGAAAGTTGCACCGAAAATTCTTGTCAGCAAATGCTTTCAGCGCTCGAGATGTTTTTTAACGGTTTTTGTAAACGGTGTAACTGTATGTACAAAACGCTTTCGGCGCGACGAGTTTCAAGCAGTTTCTTTCGAAAGTGCAAGACAAGAGCAAAAGGGGAAGATTCTCAAGAGCGAACTCGCAGAGAAATAAATTCTCTCCACGAGTTATTTGGAACTTGAACCGGCGAAGGAGATATCTCTTTCTTCTTTTATTTGCACTCGTTTAAGAAAAAGAGGCTTTTAACCATCTAACGACAATCATTAATCCTGTTCTCTTTTGTTTCAATGTATCTCCCCGCAATTTCTAACAGTAGATATGCTTTCGAATCTATTAAATTCTGTTTTTTCTATAATCTAAAGACTACCGAAACAGTTATAGTGGTTTTAAAATGATATCCATTGTGAATTAAAAACATAAAATTCGATAACTCGCCTTAAAATAATGTACTAAAGGTAAACATTAAAAATCATATACGAAGGTAAAAGAGCTTCCGAAGATACGATTTCTCTGTCACAATTTTAGAAAATAATCGAAGAGACTGGGAACTGTTCAATTAAGGCAATTTCGAAATTAGACAGTGGGAATATTCTGCACGCACGCAAATCGCGTTTGGTATTAAACGCGGCTGCGAACATACTGGCCACGAATCCGTTTGTTCGCATCGAGTGGGAGGAACAGATTGCCGGGGTTGAAAAATAATAATTGGACTTTCTGCTGACCGACGTGGAAACCGGTTTAAAGCCTTTTCCGGCGCTGGGAGAATAATGGTCTGCTAATCTCGAGTACAAATGATATTGAAAAAACGTAACGCCATCGAAATATAAAAAGCGTGTTTCTCCCTTCAAACAAGGAACAAAGTGGTATTCCATGTTCGATTACTTTCATCTAAGCAAATTCTCCTTACTTGGGGAGTAAACAAAATGTATAATGCGCAGAAAATAAAGCACGATCGCGAATTGTCTAAAAACTAAAGGATCCGGGAACTAAATCATCCGAAACCTAAAATCAGCAAGATTTGTCCTCACTAGATTGCGGATGTTTATGCATGATAAATATGCAAAAAGCATATGACATATATGCACGAAAAATATGCCCAATATTAAGTATACATATTAAGTGTTAAGTGTAATATTAAGTATGAACAAACATTTTCCAGTTATTCTGAATTAGTATACTTAGAAATACAGTAAACTGCAAGCACTTTGTCTTTTGATGGCGTTAGTTGGTGGCGTTTATCGGTAAAAATAAAATTTGAACGCCGAAAACGGCCGCTTTACAAATGATGTTGTCGGTGCATATTTAAATTTGCTGAAGCAGCGATGCAGCACATGCATCGGTTCTTCTACAAATTCAAAAATACGTGACATTTTTCTGAGTTCCATAAATCCTGTATTTTTTTGTCACATAGCACTTATTTTCCTTTTATGTTTCTCTCCGCAATTACCAGGGATGTTTTCTAATTGAACTATACATTGCGTATACATCTCTGTTGAACGATCTAATGGTAAACCTACGGTTTCCAATTTCTGAATCGTAGCTGGCAAGGTGTACGAACAAACTTTTACAAACAATAAATTTTACAGGGGTTCGTTTTGTTGAAGCAATTCTTCCGCGGTCTTAATGGCAGCAGCATCTTTTTCTTTAAAACTTAGAACTACCTATTAAAATAGAGAATAAAATGTATGTAGCTTTATTCAGATCTGTTTAAGTTCATTTTACTATCTACGTTCTTACTATTTACGTATTCACTATTTTACTATTTATCATATGTTTCTAAACATAAATATGCAAAACATATGCATTATGCAAAAGGTGCGAAATAAAAAATATTCTTTTAGAAACCTCTGATTACGAAACGTATTTCTGTCCAGGTTTCGTTGTTTTACCTGTTTTCTATGTAACTATGCACTCGCATAAACATCCGCAGTTTAATCATCACCTATTGTTTAGCTCGTTAAAATGTTATGAAATTCATCGTAGCCTCGTAAGAGACTAATAGCGGCTCGCGGCGCCGCTGGGCTGGAGCAACAACAGGCATCTCGAAATTCCATTTACTCATTTATAACTAGCTGCGCCGATTAACAGCACGTGTAGCCGAATCTCCGCTAGTTTATCATCGTCCCTAAGCCGGCAGGTAATTATAGAAGGTTACTGGTGTATGCTCAAATTCTAGTACTGCTTTCCTCTATTCAGACCGCTGATAATTAAGTGACTCGAGCTTTCATGCATCCTACGTCTGATAGGGTTTGCAACAATGCCCGCGTAAGACGAAAAGGGATATTAATTCCGGTATGCAAGGGCCACACAGGTATCCCTACATGCACAGTACGCGACTACTGTGTGGGGCTGGGTTCCCTTCGAATGAGACAGTAATCACTTTTCGCGTTTCTCTGTCACGCGTTCGCAGCTGGATGTTGGTGTGACTATTGAGATAGTTGATGCTTCGAATATGGTAATATGCTTTCGATGAAAGCGCACCGGACGACGTTAAGTTATTTGTAAATCCAACCTGGATCTGTAAGTAACAACACGTCACCGATCCCAGAAGACCCATTGCCTGGCACTTATCAGCAAATGTCCAGGAATCTTAGTACAATTACATAGTAGGTACAGAATTGTGTAATTACTCTTAAGATATATAATTATATAATAGGTTCAGAAGCTAATCAGTGTCAGTCCTTTCCCTGAAAACTTCTGAGAGGCCATGGCAATATTCTTTTATTTCTTCTACAGTTACATTCATTTGTATGTAATCTTATAATAAACATAGCTTTTTTCCCCTTTACTAACATTGTTATCTTTTTACAACTAGTTTGTAGGAACCTTATTTATGTCTGTTTTGATCCTAATCGTCTTACATTGATTGGCTTCTGACCCCTCCAATTATCATCATCCACACAGAGCAATGGTCAATTTTGAAAGCTCTATGATAAATCCCTGACCGTAATAAATCAACGACCATGATTAATGACAAACTTCTGCCATACACACGCGTTAAAAATTATAGCGCCGAATGTGTTGCGACGAGATTCATTGGATTAACGACCGATTCGATAACAATCCCGGAGCGTTGATTTTATCACGCCTCTCACTCATTCCATCCGATTGCTTCACCTTCGACCCCGGTCACGACAATTCTCGATTCCGTGGCCGGCTCTGTCTGGCCATGCGACGGGAGGTTGGGATTCTCGGACCAATCGGGCGGTGCCCATTTGTCACGGCGACTTTTGTCGTAAAGAAGACGGAGGAAATAAAAAAGTACGTCGCGTAAATGAACAGTGGCTGTGATTCCTTCGAGGGTAGCGTTGTTTCTTCTCGAGGAGAATATTTCCAAAGGTGGAAGGGTTGGTTCGATTGAAATATTGCTAGAATCATCGTCTGGACACCATGTAAATATTGCGCTGGAAATATCTATTGCATCTATCAGATTCCTATGTTGCTATTTCTACTTTGTTTAATTACAATAACAATATCGGTAAAATATTTTTGCACTACTCTTCGACTAAAAATTCAATGCATCCAACTTTTGTCTGAAGTTATTGCAATTATGCACTCTATCTCTATTCGTGAGTAATGAAATAAATACAACATTTGAAATAGTGTGTACAGAACTGTTTTGTTGATTTTTTATATAATACCCTTTTATAGTAGACACACTATTACTTTTATTCAATACACGTTTATTCACAATTAACCCACCTTCTCAGCTGCAAATATGATTACACGATTCCCGAAATGAATTTCAATGCATTCAACTTTTGTCTGAAGGAAATTGAACACCAATTGCTTTATTTTTCATTACTTTATTACAATTATGCACTGTACCTCAATCCATGAGTTGTGCAATAAATACAATATTCCCAATACTGTATATAGACCTATTTAATTTGTTTTTTATATAACACCCTTTTATAATAGATACACCATTACTTTTATGCAGTACACTTTTATTTACAATTATCCCACCTTCTCAGCTGCAAATATAATTACACGATTCCCGAAATGAATTTCAAGGCATTCAACTTTTGTCTGAAGGAAATTGAACACCAATTGCTTTATTCTTCATTACGTTATTACAATTATGCACTCTACCTCAATCCATGAGTCATGCAATAAATACAATATTCCCAATACTGTATATAGACCTATTTAATTTATTTTTTATATAATACCCTTTCATAGTAGATCCACTGTTACTTCTATGCAGTACGCTTTTATTTACAATTTGTCCACTATCTCGTTGCTGCCCGCCAGCCCTAGATCCTTAAAAGATCACTGAGCTCGGGCAGCAGCAACTGACCTCAATGAATATTTCCCTTATTTCCTTCAATAATGCAATGAACATTTATAACCGATTAATTCGTTCATCACTAGCGACCGGCTTAAACACGGCAAAATATACTCAGGATTCTCCATAAGTTCCTTACTACAAGCCCGATAGATAGATTTTAATGGACTTTGCATGCAGGACACGTAGTCACTTTGCGCCAGCAGGCTCCTCCTGGCAAACACCGTCTATGTTTCCAGGCCGCAGATGCTTCTGTGCGCATCTTCGAACACGGTGTGCACGAGCGTAGCTATACATACGGTCTCGTATACTCGTGGGTGGATGGTGTTCAACGGACCGGTTCATAGCGATTAGAAGGTGAACCATTCTAGATTTGAATGGACGATAAAATGAAAGGGAAGATGCCCCTTTCTTTATCGCGGTTTTATTTATTGCAATAGCGTTGCAAGGTATTTTCTCCTCTGGCTGGATGAAGCGTTGGTTGAGAGAGAGAGAGAGAGAGAGGGGGGGGGGGGGAGAGAGGGAGATAAGTTTGGCCTAGCGTAAATTCTGCTTCTGCCGGGTTATTGAAATTCCTGATGGAGCAGAGGAAAGAGGGTTGGTTTGCATCTGATATTATATCAGATTTAAGTGTATAAATGAAACGTAGGTAAAATGTTGAATACATGGTATTATGTTTTTTTTTTACCATAGATAAATTTCTTCTAAACGCATATTATATCCAGACGATAATTATCATAATATAACAAACGATATTAATAGAATTTAGTCATTCGTATTGGACAATAAAGACAATAATATGGATTTACATATTCATTTTTAAGTATTTTAAAATATCTTGAATTACGCAAAAAAGGAAATGGGCCAATGTACTAGATAAACAAAATTAAACAAACTTCAAGAGGACGATATTGGTTGATTAATAATACTGTCAACGTCTGCAACAATTTTCGCCAGTGATAAGAAATAAAGACATGCGTTTTTAAATTATTTTTCATAAAGTACATCAACGGCGTTGGAAGTAATTGGCATAGAATTCTATATTATTATAAATTTGACGATTTCAGTAAAAATTTCGAAATGCTGCAAGCAGATGTAGGTCTAAAGAACCGAAGCCGTGATGATTCATACGGCTCGCTCTTTCCTTCTGGAAAAACCGTAGAAAATCTTTCTCCGTCGCGAATTTTCTTATGGGTTAATCTCGCAGCTTAATCTTCCTCGTCCCGTTCTCATTCTTTCCGCACGTTAATCCTATTACGTAAACCATTTCCAACAAAAAAAACGTACGGTCGACTCCTCGAAACATCTTCCGCAAAGCCTGCCTCCACTATATTCGCAAGATTTTCTAAACACGTACTATATTTCAGTCGTTTCGCCTACAATTAGACCTGTAATTGTGTCGCATTTGTCAAAGCAAGTTGTTGCGAATACCCACAATCTCACATTAAATAATTCATGGTATTTTATTGTCGCGCAGAATGCTGTAACTCTTTTGGAAATGGTGGCTGCGATATATTTATCCGAGTGATTTATTTGTTAATTAAAAAAAGTGTGAAGCCATTCTTGGAATCATTTTGAACAACTTATTTCTATTGATCTAATTACAGAAATTAGCGTATTTAATGTGGGAGTAATACTATATATTTTATATTTCGTAAAATTGCAAATGACAAACTATAACTCTCAAATGTAATTTTAAACAATTTACCAGTTTTACAAATACTGTTAAATTTCTCGCACATCTTACCAAAGTTTATTTGCTATCACGGGATCGTCAATATTTGATCACACTTAACCAAATCCACGCGACTCGGAATGCTCTGTACCCTGATCAGGACGATTGAATTTCCTAAATTAATGGTGTAACACGACTTTAGATTCATTACCAATTTACTCACGGCCGCACAAATTAAGGCAATTGCCATGATATACCGCGATTGTCGCCTGCACGAGTTTCGGAACGCTGTTGCACGCTGTTTATTCGATTCCGACGATCAACCAGTTGACACAAATTACAGCTTCCTACCTGCAAAGCTTTTGGAACACGTCGCTTTTGTATTGAAACGGTTCGATGTGATTTTTCAGCAGTTTATTTATTTAATCCGTATTTAAGCATTTTCGTCCAATTAATTAATAACACTGTTTAACACGAATTTTGTTTTGTAATAACCACTAGGTGTCTCTTATAGACTTTCTCGTCCTGAGTACGAATCCGGGAGCAGAATTGCTCTATCACCCTCAGATTCCGGAAAACATGAGTTTTTGTAAAAACACGCGATTTTGGGCAGAAAGGTGGCTTTACGTGAAATCTAAAAACGATAGAAAGTTTATCTTGGTCCTAAGAGATAGGGGAGAGTCTCCCGAATGCAATGATATACAATTTTGTAATATTTTGTCGTTTTGAATGCTTGTCAAGGGCGATCAAAGTTGAAAAAAGAGCAATTCTGCTTCCGGATTCGTATTCAGGACGATAAACTCTATAAGGATCACCTAGTGGATATTGCAAAACAGAGAAAAGGTCGAAATTTGTTGGACAGTGTAATTGAAACCAAAAACGAGCAAGATCTGTCCAACACTTTCAGAAGCGGCCATTTGCTTCCAGCTTCGCAGGCTACTCTGTACATTTCGCACACGTTAGGCGATAAATACAGCGCGATATAAACTGTAGAAATAAGAACCGTCGGACAGGAAACGCGATTCTGACGTTACGATAAAAAGAACAATCTGCGACGAAAATATGCAAAACTGCATGCAGTAGTTTAACGCGGCGAATTTAATTGCCGCGACACCATAATTCCCGCGGCAGCGACGTTTATTACTTTCACAGGAATTAAAAGAACAACGTAAATAGCGAGCCGGTGAACGCAATTTGATTCGAACAATGTGAGCAGCATGGCGATGCGGCGGAGCAAATGTACAGTGACGGCCGACAAGCGAAACGCAATGGATAAACTTTCACGCAGACATTTCGCTCGAATAATTTATAACAAAGGGAGCGCGCCACATTTGGTTTAATTCTCAGGCAAGATAATTCTCAAGAAAATATTAGATCTGTACGTTTTTTCAGCAATCGTGCATGTTGAAGGGGTGGAAACCATCCCCAAAACAGGGGTTGTGAAACATGTTTGTTCAGATATCTCGAAAACTATTACAGATGGTGTCAATTGAGAAAGTTTATGTTTCTGAACGGCAAAACTGACTATGCGAAAAGATTACTTAAAAGTCCATTTTTTTAAGCGACATATTAAAAACTATGATTTTAATCTAATTTCATTTGCAAGATATCGAAAACCTGTTTAGCCACATTTTGTATTTGATGCATTTGATTCTCTTTTGCATTTTAGATATATACTAGACAAATTTGTATAAAAGTTACTAGACCTTTCGCAGGACAAGTTATTTAAAACAAAAATCAAATAACGCGTTGCTTGAAGAGTCTCGTCAGTGACATCCGGGTGTGACGAGTTAAAAGGAAACGACACGGAACACGCGAGCCAGTAATAATTGTCTTAGTTCGATACTTTCAGAAACAGCCTGTCTATCCTTTCCCTCGCCGCGATTCGTAACCGTCTCTCGAAACTTCATTGGACGTAGCCGCAACTTCATAACCGCGCTGTCACGGGCAATCCAGTGGATCCGAAGCCACTTGAACGATAATTAACTCTTTCCAGCCGTTCGACAACGTGCTCAAAGGGCGCACGCTAAAAGAGAGTCCTGGTAATGTCGTATCGAAGATTTGCTGGAAGTTTCCGTGGACGATGTCACGCTTCCTTTTACCTGGAGAAGTAACCAGTCGCTTGATTAATCCTGCCTCGAGCAGCGACCGCAGCGGGCCGCTACAGAAAATGTATCGTGACTTGTTCGTGTTTCAACCCTGTTCTCTCATTAAGGTGAAAAGGGGTAGCATTAACGACTTGACTCTCTGCTTACGATCCTTTGTGGTTCCAAACGATCCGCTGAACGGAGGCGATGATCACGCATGGAAGTACAGTCTGTTCCAGAAGAGCGTGGACGCTATGTCTGAATGCAAATAAATGTTTTCTGTAAAAAGGGTTGTATAGATCGAAAGTACATTTAAAGAACTAATACGCACTTGCTTAATAATGTGTCCAATCACCACCATTAGCGATTATTGCTTCACAACGTCTGGGCATACTTTCAGCCAACTTTGCAGCGTATGAGACAGGAAGAGATCTCCATATTTCTCGAATACGGCTAACTAGCGTCTTCAATTTTAAAATACGCTTTTCTCGGGGTTTGTACTTCATGGGAGACTAAATATTTTCGATTGGATCGGCATCGGGGGACTGAGATGGTCAATACAACACGTTGACCACCATTCGCTGTTTTCCATTCCGTACAAAGGCGGCTTCGATGTTTGGGGTCGTTTATCTTCTTGAAGTATCCAATGGTGTCTGGTTCGTTTAAATCAATGTTTCACCGTTACTAGGAGACTCCTCTGGTACAGATAAATCATCTGGGCATTTAAATTATCTGTGAAGGCGCATAATGTTCCGAAACCCCGACTGTTGAAACACCCCCAAACATGAACTTTTATTGGGTGTTTAATACTTCTTGGGACGACTGGATTTCCATGGGCAGACCAGGCTCGTTTTATAGGAGTCGAAGCCCAAAAAGGTGACTCGTCGCTGAACACGACATTGTTCCAATCACGACAAACGTTCTCATGTGCCCACACCAACCGTTGTTCGACGTGCTTTGTTGAAAGCAACGGCTTCGATAGTGTACTACGCCATGCAACTTTATTTTCTTCCAACCGACGTTTAATTGTTACTATGCCTATTTTTATGCCTTTTCTTTGCTAAGATTGCTTGCGCTTTACGTAAGGAAAGTGTCGGATTTTTTGAAAAGGGCTGCAGAATGGCTTTATCGTCCCTTTTGGTCGTGGCTCGCTTCGAACCCCGATCCGGGAGATCATCGACACGCTTTCTCTCTTTATAACGTTGCACCCACTTATTTACAAATTCGCGAGACTCGTGCAGATATTTTGCTGCATTTCTAACACTCATTTTTGGCCCTTTCGTGTGCTGGCACAAGAATACTGCCTCGAATCGTTTAGCGTACATGACATTCATCACTAAAGGACTTGAACTTCTCAATGAAAGAAATGATACTCAGAGAATTGGGGCTATTGCGTATTAGAGGAAACATTGTACGTTTGCACTGGCACAATTTTTGCTGTACTGCGCATCAAATATCGCAGAAATCGCATCCACGCTCTCGTGGAACAGACTGTAGCTCTTGTTTTATTGGTGCGTCGATTTGGAATGGATCACGTGGAGTGGAAGGGAGACACTATCGAGTATGGTGATTGTTGCCGCGCACAGTTACGGATTATTGGCCGCAATAATTCGTAGCGATTTTATTACACCCGCCAATAAACTGAGGACCAGGCAGCTGGATTCTACGTGTTTCGGGAAACTTAGGGACCGTAACGGTACTCGCGACGCGCGGTCGACACTTGGGAAATTTCCGGAACAATACGTACTGACAATAAGGTAAAACCCCCAAAACAATGAACATGTTCCGCCACTCTTCTCTCAAACTTTCCCAACGTTTTTGCAAATTTCCACCGATCAAATCTTCACCACGCCCAACCTCCCTACACGATTCCTCCACCCTTAGCGAGTGGGAAAAACATTTTTTGTTTTGTATGAACGATTAGAATTCAACAAACTGCAGACCTATAAAGAACACACCGAGGACTCAGTAAAAATCACATTGTACAGACAAACGTCTTACATTCATAACACATCCTTCATCAACCGCAAGCGCCGTGAACAGCATCAATCCGGATACAATCGAGCTTGAGCTGTCGCGACACAACAGTGATACTTATATGCATCGTTCCTAAAATTGAGGCGCTGGATGGAAAAAGGGCACAGAGGCCTATGTGAATCTGCAAGGAGACAAGCTTTAGGAAAGAAGAAACTAATTTTCAAATCAGCTTGGTCCAAGGAATCCAAGAAACTAAAACGCCTCAAGGGACGGAATTATGTAACTTTGTCCTTGCTTGGAAAATGAAACTTTGTATTGTTTTCGTTATTAATTCTATGTTTTTTTATCTAAACAATGTATACAAGTTTATAACAGATTAAGTGCACGAAATTTTACTTAATAAATAAGAGGAAAATGCTTTTCTTCGATGTTACCTCATTTATGGAACAAGGGCATATAACACCAACTCCTAACATTTATAAACATAGACGCATATCATTCTCAAATCATAACTGCTATTATAGTAATGTATCAAGTACATGTTTCTACATCCATAAAAAGAAATCCGATTTGATTGCACAACTTTTTATTAAATAGGAGCACAATGAAAAATTTAAAACTCATTTCCTCGAGATTGTATTTAGACGTATTTGTCCTTTTTCCATCAAACGCCTCAATTGTTATTACGTGCTGGGCGGAGAAAAAAGTTCTCTTCCGCTTACCAGAGGCATATCCTGCAGCTTTGGATCAGTGCAGAAGTATCAAAGACAGTGCTTATAAAATTGACCTTCACTTTGACCTTGAAAACTAAGATCAACGTTTTCCAAGAGAAGCGTTGAATTGAGACCCATAGTTCCTTTGGCATTTTTCATCTTCATTGTGAGAAGAATAGGATGAAAGGAATGTTGACCTTCAGTGTCAAGGTCAATTCCAAGGGGAACCAGGACAAAATATCGTTTAACGCTCTGTACATTGTTATTCTAATGTATGCTGGTACTCGAACTTAAATAAATAAGATCGAAGATTATGCTAACAATTTGACAGCGAAAAATACTTGCAATTCGCGTTAAAATCTTCATTAGAATGGCACTTCTATGAAAGTTAAAGATACCAGGGGGGAGGGGCGCGTAACGAAACAGCGTACCCGAAGGAGAAGAAAATAAAAGTTCGGAATCACGATGCCCCGAAGCATTCTGCAAACTATCCCAAGTATTTAAGAGCAACACCGTCCGGCAAACGTCAGTCGCACGAGGCGCTACAGTTGTCTCGTGTCCGTTCGAACAAATTAATTCCTGACCCAACGACACCGCCAGACGCGTTTCCGGAATAGCGAGGGGCGGCGAGAAATGTTCTTTAGTCTCCATTAACTTCGTGTCCCCCCGCCAGAGATATTCGCCTTCAGAACTCGTAACGACGAAGCGAGTTGTCCACCAGGCAGCGAAAGAGACGGACGCGCCGGGACGAACTTTCGCGTTCGGCAGCCATCGGGAAAAGATTCACCTTTGACTCCCGTGAAAAAGTTCAAGTGTTCCCCGTATCGGATGTCTCTCAGGTATCGTAGAGCACGCGACAAGCGGCGGCAGTCGCATAAAGCGGTTGTCGTTCCAACGGGATTATGAAAGAAAATGGTCACCGCCCCTGTGTATCGTGAAAGAAGCGACTTCCCGGTAGCGTTTCCGCTTGTTCCGGTCTTGTTCGTGTTCCCTTTTGCGGGGCGATTCAGCCCCGAGTGAACACGCGTCCCTTCTGGCGGTGGGAAAAATTTTCTAACGATACGTGCGCAAGGGTAATCTCGCTATTTAATGATTCGCCCGGACGGCTTTTAGGGATACGAGTTTGCTCTCGTGAAACGATCGTTTCGGTTCAGTGAAACGGTGGGGGAAAATACGAGACATGTGCTTAAATATGAGACCCCGTAAAATCTTTACGAAGAAATGTTGCAACACTTTGGTAAATTTGTTGAACTTATTAACGTAGGGGTGCTTTTCAGAATGACACAATTATAATTGCTGTGGAAATAGTTCAGTATTATCCGTCGGTAGTGTGTTTCCCTTAAAAATGATATTATTCACGTTTTATTGTGCGACAGAAGATCCAGTCACGGTGCATTTATCGTAGCGATAATAGAACTGTCACAGTGATACAATCCAGGGACGCTCAGGTCGGTGTGATCATACTTTTTTACTTGGATTTAGTAGAATATATAAAATACTTCGTAACTATAACATTTCCTAGTTATTTTTAGAATAAAACATAAAACATTTCATGATGTTTGTCTCATATAATAAAATCCACTGAATTAAAACCCTCATATCGTTCTTTTTGGAAAATGTTGAAGTCACAATCTACTGACTTAAGTTACTACTGATATCAAACTTTTATACCATTCCTTTCCAACAAGGTTAAACTTCAAATTTAGAATTGAAACATTTTCCAACAATTTGTACATTCTCTAATTTCGAGGAAAACTTTTCAATCCATCGAACAAGTCCGTTCGACGAGAATCATCCTCCATTCCCTTACAGCCGTATCTCATTTATTCGCAATGTTTCCACGGACAATTCCGAACAATGGCGTTTCGTTAACGTCAACGAGGCCGCGCCGCCTCGCGTTGATTAGAATTTTTCGAGAGGCAATCGCAACACGCATCCAGACCGCCAGCATCTAATTGCCGGAAGGCTTCGAATGAATTCTGATAAGGATGAAAATCGAATCCCAGTCGATATTTCGAACGGCTGGTCGCCGGGTATGTGATTAGCACGCTGCCGACAGTAGAGCAAGTTGGAAATAGTCCGGCATGGCAGTTCCGATTGCTCACTTTAATCAATACCCGCGCAAATAGCCCAGGGACTTCCGTACTTGTACCATATTTCCCTCCCTTTATCATGAACATCGAAGCGGGACTCGTTTTATCACGAGCGATAAGCTCCCGGTGTTCCGGGCTCGTTAGAATATTAATCGTATCTCGCCGGGCTTCGAGCGGATGGCCGGAACACTCCGTACGCCGTTCGACGAGGAATTTACGACAGCCAGAAAACGGTTTACAACTCGTTAGAACGTGATCGCCATCGATGACTTTCAACTACTCAACGAGACGGGGAACTCTGTCAGGAGTGAAGCGTAATAGGATTTCGGTATGCACATTATTGCTCGAGGAATCGGCAGTCTCTACGGTAGGAATTCCACAGGCGAGTAGTGCAAGTCAAGGAATAAATCGAACCGCGTATTATAACAAGAAAAGCGAAATTTTCGTAAAAGATGTTAACTTTCACATAAATCTTAGCGGTTGAAACTTGCGTGTAATTCCTTTCATATATTTCTCACCTCTTCTGCAACGCTTTAGTTTTAATTGAAAACAAAAGTCAGCTCCCCATCTTATTTGTATTAAAAGTTGTTTGATTTTGACGCAACAATGAGCAGTTTGACTTCACTGTGCGACATATCGGAACGGTGGTCCTGAATTAAAAATAATCCGGATCTCGTTGAATATGCGGAAGTGTCGTGATTTATGTAATGAGAAGTGGTATTGGGCAATTAATAATTAATTGGTGTTATACATCGTAGTGATTTAAATACAAGCCGTGATATGATACTATTTTGAGCGATCGTTCCTGTGAGACTGTTTGAACGAGAGTGAATGTTTGTGCGTGTTTGCTGAAGTTGAAGGATGCGTTTTTAGCAAGCTGAGCAGAAGTGCGTATCCCTGGTAAAAGCGCATCTTCGAACTTCAACAAACACGCACACACATTCACAGTCCAACACTTTCGTTCCTACAACTTCGTTCAAACAGTCACTGGAAACAGTATTATACCACGACTATATTTAAATCATGACCATTTGTAACATCAAACCACGCCAAACTTGCACCAACGCTCGCTTGTATTACTTGTATTACGAGTACTGTAAAGTTCGAAGATGCGCTTTTAATAGGGATAAGCACTTCTATTCACCCTGTTGCTGTGATTTACGTGACGGAGCGTGAAACAACATTATACCACGACTGTATTTAAATCCGGACCATTTGTAACGTCAAACCACACCAAACTTGCACCAACGCTCGATTGTATTACTTGTATTACTAGCAGTGTTTCGAATAACTGTTTGCGCGAAACTGTTCGAATGTGAATGTTGGACTGTGGACTGTGGACGTTGGATTGTGAGTGTGCATGTTTATTGAAGAGCGAAGATGCGCTTTTAATAGGGATACGCAGTTCTATTCACCCTGTTGTCATGATTTACATAACGGAGCGTAAAACAATATTCTATCACGACTCGTATTTAAATCTGGACCATTTGTAACATCAAACCGCCAAACTTGTACCAACACGCACTTGCATTACTTTTTACTGGTTAAAAAGAATCTTCGTAGATGGTTCAAGGGGTGTGTTTCTAACTTAGCAGCGTAGGACGCGATGTTTGATGATGATTGGACCACGTTCGACGAGGAAACTTAACTGTTACAGAGTAATAATAATTTCGTTGATCTGAAAGCGTGCTAGGCAGCCGCGCAAAACCCTATTTCGCCCTATTGCGACTTTTATAGTAATTTTTATAGTGCTCGGGATCGAACAAGAGCGATTGTCGATCCATTAACTCGGTCCCGATTGTTTTACTACTTCTTCCCGCGCGCGGTTAAATGCGTTCACGATCGGCAGCGCCGACGAAATTGTTATTAAATTTCCCCGAGCTTATCCAGGGGGATGGGAGAGTTTTGGTTAACGAGCAAGAGGCCTCGAGCGATATTTTTAGCGTCGCGACCGCCAAGAAACCACCTTCGCAATTTTCCCGTTAATTGCTGAATTTCGTGGAGATTGGGGCTGCGAGCTTGCGACCGTGCTAAATGAATTAGCCCGTGCTCGCGTAACCTTCGCGTCCAATCTATTTTCATGAGAGGCGACGCGTTGCTATAATGTTGCTTAGTGCATTATTAATCTCCTACGAATCGTGTAGCAGGAATGCTCGGTTAAGCGAGGTAGAATTTTGACTTTGCTTAATAATATTGAATGGAATATGTAGAATACAAATTACTTCCGCATAATCCTTTTGCATTTTTTATCCCCCCCCCCCCCCCCTCTCTCTCATTCTATGTATAATGGAGGAAGCGCAGCATATTTGGAATACCAGTTTATCTAAGATGAACAAACAATTTCGGTGGAGGATTGAAACAAATAAATCTGCATAATATATTATGAAGAAAGTAAGAAACATTTTTGTCAAACTTTCAGTAGTAATGAGAAACAAAGAGCATCCGAATGCTGCATTTCCTGTAACAATAATACCAACAATCCCTCAAACGTGAGAGCAGTATCCATGATTTTAGAAGCCGCACGACATCCGTCAACGAAAAGTACGATTACCGTGAACAGTCGCCCGGTCACCGCCGATAATCATCCCCCTCCTATCTCGTCCCCTCCGTCAGTTCTTCGGTTCAAGCCCCGTTTGATTAAAACTCCCCGCTTACGAGGGGGGAAATTACATTTTAATTATACATGGTCAATCAGCCGGGGTGCTCCCTGTTCCGGTACACTTGCGCCTACCACTCGTTACGTCCTGTTTAATGGACACGTACAATCTACGAGGCAGCGCGTCCGAATTTTCCACCGCGTCATCGCCAGACGGCTCGCGGCGGCAACCGGTCCCCGCGGACCAGTCGCGAGTTCCGTTTAAAGGAAGAAAGAAGGGAGCGCATTTTTCATACGCGATACGACGCTCCTCCACTTTTTCCTGTCGGCGCGCATTCGTCGCTGACGGGCTCGCCGCGGATGATAGATCGAACGGAACGGATTCGTGACGCGACTCCGCGCGCGTTCACGACAGTCCCGCTGCGTTTTTCTTTCCGCCGGGCAAGGCTGTTTGTTCGCTGTTCCGACCGCGAATCACGCCGATGAAATATCGTCTGTACGGCACGCGACCGGTAATCAACGATCCCGACGCGTTCGCCGCGGTGAAGTCTGTCGATCGTATAGCGGTCATCGCGCAAGGGATAAATTGAATATCGATCGAGTCAGTCCGGGGATCGTGCGGCTCCTTCGCGCGAGACGTTATATATGTTAAGGCTGCTTTGATAACACGGTTTACGGGTAAGCCAGCCGGCGAACACCGATTTTCCTATCCGTCGTCTAATCTCTGTTTAACTAATCTCTTTGGTTATCGGCTTCCATTATGCTTCGCTGGAAACTCGACGGGCTTCGGCCAGCTCGTATTAACCTTGCGCTGAAATCTGTTTCGAATGGCCGTAGAGTACCGCGACGAGGGGCATTGTAGATTTTACTGAAAGCAGTCCAGGCTGAAAGGAAAGGTTCTAAGAGGGTCCTGTAGAAAATGTAAATGTCTGAATTAATACGCAATTTATTAATTCTAAGGTAATGGAAAATTGAATCAGAAGATGGAAGGAGATAGAGATTTAATTAATTGAGAACGAAGTAACTGAAGTAGTACAAGCATATAACAAACGCGACTCAGTATGCATTTAAAATGTTTAGCGATAGAAATTTGCTAGAATTATTAACAACGGAAGAAATGTTTAACATATTTTGTAACGGTGTTTGAACAGTGGTTAAATTAGGGAACTAAGTGCTGCAATTAAGAAAGCTACGAAGAATCCAATGATCTACAATACTATGACCTTCGCGTGACCTTTAGTACAAAAGATTAAAAAAAATGGGATAATCGATGCTAATAGTGAAATGAAATATAAGATATTTAAGATGCTGAATTTAGGTTGGACACCCGGTATACAACAATTCTACGAATAGTGCTTTAATAGGCTGGATTACTGTCAAAGTATAAAGATTTGTTATTTTATTCTGTTTCCTTTTAGCTTTACCCTTTTTTAGTATAGGCTTTTGAATTGTGCCTCTGCTCTATCGGAAAATACGGTCACATAAAAATTGAGCAGAGTTTGAATGCTGACCAAGAAAAACGGAATTTTTCATTTCGCAGACAGGGGATTTCCATTTGTACATTTTATACCACTCTCTTTATTTTCATGCATCGAACGTATTTATGAAATATCGTTCAAACGGATTAACGTGGCCATATTGAACGCATTAAACAAAATGCAGTGTATAATCAAATGATAATATAAAATGTTTAAATGATAAACGCAACAATGGGTTTGTTGCATGCATTTTCTTTCCACATGTTTGAAAAGGACTTTCAATGAACCCAGTTTGTTGACCAATACATTTCGTAATAAATGTGTGCACACACGTTGCATATGCATAATCACATTTCGCTGTATTTTTCGAACGGATAAAAATTTGCAACGAGAACTGGAAACGGGGAGCCAACAGAATGCGAGCTCAATTTATTTCGTTGTTACACTGTGGCCGTGACGACTGCGGAATTTCATTAACAATTGATAGGCAACCAATTTTAAATGGAGTTTGACCCTCCTATTTACATTGATTGATGACTTTCCGTTCGATTTAACTTCCATTTCGTGGCATTTTAGTTGTCTCCATAATAAACATTGCCTTCATGATTTCAAATAAAAATTGTATAGTTTCCAATAAAAGTCTGGGACAAAGAAGAAAGATTCGTCGTATATTATACAGATCTTCTTCTCAATATTCTAATTATTCGACCAACTAAAGTACAATTTACATACATAATTAAAAGAATTACAGCTAATTTCGAAAAACGTTGAAAGTTTTCAGCAAATGGTTTCTAAATGTTTAACGACGTATATGTACATTTTTGGCGGTCACGACGTAAAGGTTAACGAGGGACAGGAAAAGATTAAACAATTAAACTCGAATAAGTACAGCTAATTCCGAATTAACAGATGTAATGGTTCATGTAACATGGTAAATATCCGACTCGCCGCAGATGTGTCGCCTTATGCAAATTGCATGAATTTTCGAGAAGCACCACCACCGCAGCGTCCCCATTCTTTCCTCCGTGCTTGAAAAGGGACAAGAGTGGCGAGCGTACGAGAAAATTGTATATTTCAGAATCGCCGGGAAAAGTCTCCTCCGGTCGCCAGGGGGAGAATTATTCCACCGTTATACGTGGGCACACGTAAACGTAAACGTGAGCGAAATAAAAAATTGCATGTTTAAAGCACGCGTTGGCTAGTCATGTTCGTGAATCGTTTACTAACGAGCCACGGTTTCGCCGAGCCTGCACAGAGTATTTATTATTTAGTCCCGGGCCGCCGTCACTTGCAAATCCGCCACTGAAATCCCCGTAAATTCTCGCTGCCGGCGGTAAATAAGAAACGTGCCGCCCCTCTTGTTCGACGGGAAAACTGGAGAAGAAGTAACAATTCCGCGCGGCCATTCTGTTCCATCCGGCCGCCGCGCCGTGGGGCAATCGGTCGGTTTCTCTTAAATACCTCAAAAACTAAAGCCACACGCGAGCTACATGTATAGGAAAAAGTTGCTCAGAATTTGGATCCCGATAATATATTCCAAATTCATTGGAATCGATGAGATGGATCGTTTCATATAACGGAGATTCTGAATATCGCATGTTTTTTTAACAAAAAAAATGTCCAGCGCGTGTACAGCGAACACTTTAATCAGCATCGTTCCCAGGCAAACACGTTCCAAAAGGTTTTCGAATCGAACCACAGACGACTTTGAAAATAATTTTCAATTGAATAAACCGGTGGCAAAGGACGAGCCCCTGCTCGAAAGTGTTTTATAAAATCACAGCTGCAGTTTGTCAGTGAATCAGTCTGTGTTTCCGTTTTAAAAAGTCTTCAGTCGATTTGTTTCTTGGTCCCGATCTTTTCACAGACGTCAAACGTTTCCGGCTGGGCGGCAACGTCACTTCTGACGATCGACAGCTACGACAGCCTTTATTTAATTTCCACGGTCGCAATCTAGTGAAAATCCTGCTAAAATACGTCGAGAGGAAATTCGTTTCAGTTTTATCCACCTCACCGTCCAATTCCGTTCTACCTGTCCGATCATTTGACTGTTTTACATTGTTTCACCTCTGTACATGTTTAATAATTTTACCCAGTTGCGGATGGAACGTAATAAAACTTCATTTTTGCGAAATAAAATATAGTTATTTCCTATTCTATTCATTTTCAATTCATTTATCCATTATTTATTTTATGAACATGTATTATTCTATAGAATTTTTATTCGCCGTTGTGAATCATGCAGTAGCTTTTGTTTACTCACGTCTATCGATGAAGTGAAAGTTCCCGAAAAAGCCGGTCGCATTAGACGGGGGTCCCTGAGTATGAAACTCCAAAATAAGCGTGGATCTTGAACTGTAGAGAACCTGCGGGATGTCACGCAGATCCCCGCAAAGCACACCAGTCCAGGGAGTGTACTCAGAAACACCGGTGGTCTCCAAATGTAGAAACACTTTTAGAAAGTCGCCGCCCGCGCAGCTGGAACATAAATCAGTTAGGAACTGTTAGCAATGTCTTCGTTCCTAAAGCATCTTTCGAAAGCATGCAACGTTGCAAGAACAGAAAAAATCGTTCTGCAATAAATCTGTTAACACGCGAGAAGGATTTCCGAAAACTTATCTATTAAATCACGATACACAAATCTATGTTTGTCAAAAGTAACGCTGATGACAAATAGTCTTCTTTATATAGTAAACAAATGGAACTGTATATTATTGTTGTACTTTTAATAACTGCGTAATAAAGTACTAAAAGAAATTGTAATTATTACTTAAAATTTGTCAATCGTAATTTCTTTAATAACTCCAATTACTCTATTACCTAGTGTACATATATTTATTCGTTATATCAGAGGAACTGGATTGTCCGTTTCTAAGCATCGTCACGAAATCTGGATGGACGCTAATACGATACAGTGACTAAAAGTTAATCGAGGGAGACGGAACAAAGGCGGACCAGAAGTTAGCTTAATGCCAAGGAACATCGCAAAGTCAAATCCTTGGACGGACATGTGCAACATCCGCTGGACCTGACCGGGAGAACCCTTACTCACTTAGCTGTCACGAGCTAACTTTGCCAAAGTACAAGGAAAATGTTTAAAGCAAAAGGCAAAATTTACATTTTCATGTAAAATACACGGTTGAAGTGGACAAATATTTTCGATGATAATATCTGCGCAGTATTTAGCTTAATATTAAGAGAAATTGTAGTATAATTTTGGTTTATAGTTACTTTATAAGTTGCTTTATTTTGTTTATAGTTACTACTATAAGTTGAATGTATATTTTCTAAATAACGATATTAAGTATTCATAATGCAGGGGCAAACTCACAGTGAATGAAATACGTATACCTGTAATACAATGAGTACATATGTATTTAAATGTATTTAATGTACTTAATGTACTTAGTGTACTTAGCGTACTTAATGTACTTAATGTACTTAATGTACTTAATGTACTTAGTGTTCTTAGTGTACTTAGTGTACTTAGTGCATTTAATGTACTTAATGTACTTAATGTACTTAACTGTACACTTAAATGTACTTAATGTACTTAATGCACATAATGTACTTAAATGTTCTTAATTCTTGTAAATCTACGTAGCACGACACTTATCATATAAATATACTATAAACATAATTGTAAGAATATTTTGCTGAAGTCAATAATAAAGTATATTCATTTCTAACAGAACTATAGTAAAAATGTTTATCGGTTCATCAAAAGAAAAGTAGCATTTACCATTTCATCAAATTTTCCTTCTTTCGTCTCATTTATATCGAGCGGTATATGTATGGAAAAAATATTGACGCACAGGAAAAACGTTGCAACGCAAAACGATTCCTTCATTTTCCACGGAATGATAGCCATAAATTTCCAGCGTATTTTCGAATACGATCGAGGAATAAAAATATGAAATGTAAATATGCTGATCCCGTATGAATGTAAAATTTATCGTGAAATACCAACCACCGGTAAATCTCTTTGTACAAACGGGGAAAGTCGTATGAATAAATTGAAGGCAGGAAATAGCGAGGGTGAGTGCATGGGCAGAGATCAAAGCCAAGGCGATACCTTGTTTTGCGAGATGAGGAAATCCTGGAATGTCTAAGGAATGTGATTTATACGCACGGCATTGCGCGTTGCAAATTTTCATCCGCGAAATAAAAGCAACGAAATTGAAGTAGCCCGTCTCGCGAATCGCGATTTCGCTCGAGACCCAACTAAAGGTATTGTTAACTCATCAATACAGGAATATCAATTCATAGTTAATAATAAACACAAATGGAACGACAAATAGTACTTATGTGTGCAGAAATTATCAATTCGAAATCTGTACTGGTTATATGAAGTTACTTTCATTGTTGGCCAAAATGATGCACACGTATAGAGAAATTCTGTTTGAACCATGTGATTGCTTATGCATACAAAACCATTTAAACGCAAAATTAAGTACGCCGTTATATTCCGAAGTGCGATTATACGCTGAGAAAATAATACTTCCTACCATTTGATATTTCGAATGAATTAATCGGAAGGATAGAGAAAAGAAGAGAAAGAGGAGAACAGGGAAATGGAATAAAAAGTGTAAATAGAAAATGTTAAAGTTACAAAAATCACATTCATCGTATTCCTCGCATTTAAATAATACCACCATTCTGTTGTACTCTTTAATTTCAATATAATTACACTCAAATTGAATATGGAGTGCCATTATTCCTCACCGAGGCCCCTGTTACCATTCTCTTGAATTTACCATTGAAAACCGCGCTGCGAACCTAATTAATCGATCGTCAATCTCTGCTCTGAATTTCACCGAATTTCGCTCGATATTGGCGATCCTCCCAATAAGGCAGCTGAGATTTCGTGGCCGCGATACTCGTAGAATCGCTAATTGACTAATTAGTCTCGGCAGCGAAACGGAACAGGTGCTCCGAAGTCCGACTGTACACAGATTACCAGGGTTCACGTGCTCGGGAAGCGTTTCCGATCCTGTGACTTAAAGCGAATACAAGGCTGAAATTAACGCAGACTGTTGCGGAACTAAGTGCCCTGCATGGGGCGAACGTATTCTGCAAAAACAGTTCACCGGCTCGTTGGAGATTTTCAACTTCTGAACTCTGCGTTGCGTTCGTTAACCGTTACGATTATTTAAATTAATCTCGCGGTCGAGACGTAAATCTTCGATCCATAGTCGGCGAGTAAGGGCATTGAGAGTCATTCGGAAACGATCGTTAGATCATTATTTTCGTCCGGTATAGGAAACTGCGAGCGAGCTAATTAAACACTGCGGCAACTTCGGTAGAGATTTACCAGGACTTTAATGATCCTGTTACGCGATCCACTCATCACGAGCGTTCAGATGGTTTCTAATTAATTAGCGGCAGACCGCTCGCGATATTCCATTTGTCGTAGGTGTTCGTTGAAATCGACCCCTCTGTCGGTTAAGTAACGGTAAATTAGTCGAGACGGGAATCGGTCTTATTGTAAGCAGCGGAGTTTCGAGTGCTCTCATCTGTGTTTCCGTGTGTGCGCTTCGCGCGGAGTAGCCGTGTTAATAGAAGCCGCTGTTCATAACACGCGAATGTTTCAAGTTCTAACTGTAATGTTAGATTCAATGAAATTTTGTTTTCGTGGATGCAGTGTACTAGACGTCAGGAATAAATGTTCGCTTCTAAGGAAGAACGACTTTTAAGATAAAGAAAGCATTTATAAATATTACCCTGAATGCAATATTTAATTTCATTCGAGCCTTCTTAAAACCATGAATCATAAGCTCTTACATTTTCGAAATGAAAACTGAGTTCCGAAGCTTCTGTTACGTACGTGCAATGCAATTGCAATGAAATATTTAATGAGAGATTTTGATTAAGCCGTACCTTGACCCATACTACTTTAGTCATGCCCGATGTCCGACCATTTACTTGTACTACTTATGATTGACATATGCCACTTAAATTATACATGACAGTATTACGGGTATGGCTTAACAATTATAGCCAGAAATAGTCTTAATACCATCGGCAGATGCTTTGTTCACGTTCGAAGGGGTAGCGAGCAAGATTAGCTCGGCCGTGATTCAGTATGAAAATCGATCGGAAATTTCGTGGAGCACTGCAGGCATCCTGAACCAGCGATAATCCCTGCTTACAGAACACGCGTAGTACAAAAGCTTGCACGAAACGCGAGAAGAATACGAGACAATGGGAAAGTTTTCTGTTGGACGATGAACCAAGCAACTTTCGATCGGTGATACGATAAAAATTGTTACTCTTCGAGCGCTTCGGATGATTTATGGCTGCTGATAGATGGAAGATTCCCTTTTAGATCTCGAGATACGTTGCGATTGTTTCTTCCATGCACTCGTTTCAGATCATTTTTCTCCTGTATGCAGCTTCGTTTGTTCACTGTCAATTCATAAATATACGTACATGTGCTATATACACTTGCCGGTAGTAAATAATTGTTATATAGTCACGTTTTTGTGAAATAAATATTGATAATACTCTACGTAAAGAAATTAAAGGATCATAAAATCTCGCCCCGAAAGATTGTCGATATTTGAATCACTGTAACCTCGTAAAAGCAAATCTCAGGACATTCTACATGGGCTCATTTTAAAGCGTGAGGCCTCCACTTTAATATTCTTGTACCAAACTTTTCTCGCGGGCAGCTTTCGTTGCAGAACAGAGAGAAAAACAAAAGTTACAATTTTTTATTCACAAATTTTACAAATTCAACCGATTGTACAAAGTCTAACAATTTTTTGGGGGATTCTTGTTTAGATAATTTTATAGAGGAATGTCTCCCGTTTAAAACGACCGCTGCAACATTGACGTACGATTTTCTTTTCACCGTCTTATCACATTTTAAACGAAAAGTTGCAACATCCTCGTTGCGTCAAAACTTGTTGAACGTAAAAAGAATATAATCGCTTTCACGTAATTACTAAATACACCCACGTAATCAGGGACGAAGATCGCGCAATTCACCGAGCAATGGTGTGTGCGAGAGACGTATGTATTAAAAAGTCGAACTTATAGTCCGTCGCAGTGCGCCAAAAAATGGGAACTGATTAGCGTGCCACAATTCAAAAAGTTCCTCCTAAGAGCCGAGCAGGGTCGTTGGCACGAAATCACGGCCTAGCGTGCAAAACTCCGCGAAGAGTCCTATTCTGATTGGCCTTGCGCCAGGCGTATACCCCTCGGGTATCGCGGAGCGTAAAGAATGTTTTCGGAATATCACGTTTGGAACGCGTATAACACGTCTGGACTTGGATGTGTTCAGCGTTCTCGCGAATTGAAAGTTTAACATCTTCGCGTGGACGGAGTCGTCTTCTAGTGAATAAAATATAAATATAATGTAATTATTGTGTAAACTGGAGCATGCAGAGATTTGTACTCTGGTTCATCTTCGATGAATTTGATAGAGTGCAGAATAATACTGATCGATTAAGTTTATATTAGCAATACTGGATTATAATTTCTATATTCTTGGCAATTAATCAATTCTTTTTTTTTTGTGTTTCCCGATGTTTCAATATAAGAGAGACGCTGTTTTCATTAAGAAAAACGTTTGAGTCAATCGCATTCTTTAAGTACATCATTAATTAGGTATTTCTAATATATTCTTGCATTTATAGAATTTTTACGTTTGCCTTCTCTGAATGTCATGTAAAATTGTCGCAGCAAGTTTTTACGCCGTGAAGGATTCAGTAAAATACTTCCCTTTCTGTAATTGTTTATGGCATAGCTCTGCATTTACAGTATGTCTTCCTACACATAATTCGACACTGATTCAGCTCATGACTGGTCCATATAACGGGTGAAAATATTAGAAACACCCTACACACTATCTGCCTGCGAGAATCGCTTAGTTGTCTTCAATTCTATCACCAAATTAGAAGAAGAGCCTTGGAATGGTATTATCAGTGGTCGCGAAAGTAATCGTCCCGCAGGCGAACGGGAAACGAGGTGTCCTGGAAATTTCTTGCAAAAAGGATGAGGAAAAAAAAGGGATGAATTCTAAAGGGAGACGACGAGACTTGTCCCGACTTAAGATATTATTAACTTCTTCAATTGAAGTCGTCATTTCTCGCGACGACGAGCTCCTTCAATCAGTTCCTGCTGGAAGAAATGGTATGCAGCTGGTGGAGCAATAAGGAGTGGCGTTTCTATAAAATGCAAGAGGGTATATTGAATCTTCCGGAGTGTATCAGCAGATTTCCTGGAAATGTATCCACTTGTCAGTCATTCATGCATTTCAATGGCCCACCACGCTCGTCTGCTCTTTCTAATGATTTTTGTTCGTTCCGAAATAAGTAGATATACAAAGAGTGTGTACATAATTAGTATTGAACTTAAATTCTGTTACATTTTGGAAGGAGATTAATAAGTAATTTTCATCAGAATCACGTTTCTTGTCAATGTCGCGATTAAAGTGATTTGTGCAATACATTTTAGACAACCTAATCATTGTGAATTCTTATTACGAAATCTATCAACATAAAAAACTATGTATTTTACAGGATTTCTTATATGGACAATGTTCAATTTCTTGTTCTTTTAAACATCCCAATTTGTGCAATCCTTATAAGACTTAAAAAAAAGGAATGAATGTTAGAGCAATGTGTAAAACATTCTACCTTTGATGCAAAAGCGCAATATCGAAGAAAAAACTACTCGATACAACAATCAATACATTGAAACGAATTGGAATAATTTAATATGCTCGTGTAATAATTCTGCATGGGGTACGGGAAATACCTGACAGAATTTTATAATAATCTTATAGGTTTGAAAAATTATAGAATATTTTACGCTTCTAGTATTTTTACGGCTTTGATCAAATCCCTTAAAAGGATTTACACCTTCCGTGCATTAATACTATTAACTTAATCATGTTGTTTTATCGATGCATTAACGAGATTTGTGGCCGCGGAATCGGCATTAGTTTCCGCTTGTCAAACGCTGTTGCTGCATACTGCATTTTGAAACACGTCGGCTGATTAACCCATTTTGCACCTCCCTTTCGAAAACGGAACGTTTGAGCTGATTATTAATATACAGCATTGCGCATATTTTTAAGTTATTTTTGCTTACATGTTTCTTACAGGTTATTTATTAACGCACCAGGGCTCGAATGAAAGCTTAGTGTTCCAGCTTTAATTAGCACTGAAGTTTCATCAAAGATTGTAGTACTGCGAGGGGCTGGGAAACGAATAAATTAATGTTGCTTTCTTAAGGAGTACACAATTAAAGGCAGTAACGTCTAAATTCTAACAAATATTAATAAATTTTTAATTGTGGAGAATTTTATTCACCAAAAAATTCGATTGCATGCAAACGACACGCGGTTTTAGCAGCCCCGTCAAGCAACTCAATTGCAATTCTATTACAATGAACCCGAGCGGGTAATTATTTCTAACACGCCATATAGTCTGGCGATCTAGGATAACGGCCCGACAAGCACGGCGTGTCCACGATGGCGAATTGAAAATGTATCGCGGACTCAAATTTAAATAACTAGTTAAATCAATGAAGAGAAAAGCAAATAACTTTCCACCGCAGTAGAATCGTGCAGTGTCGATCGAGAATTATTCGTCCACGAAACTTTCCGCGCTAATCACCAAAGCCGTACGCGTACGAGCGAATACCGATAACAATGTTGGCGTGCTCGTAATCGTAGGGACCTGGCTGTTCTCTATACGTGTTCGAAGCTGCGCATATTCCCCTTCGCTGACTGTTCTTCGTTTGCGTGTGTGTCTGCATTTCAGGCAGATCATTGCGGAGCATGAGTATATCGTGACTGAACGTCGTAATTCGAGCGGCCGCGAAATTCTTGACTCGAGTAGTACGCGGATGCTATCTGGGAATCTTGAGTCATTCATCGTTATTTTAAGGCGAACGGTGTTCCTCTAACATGTATACGTGCTGCAAGATTTTTCGTGGTCAAAACAGATTATTACACGTTGTTGCAATTAATTGCAAATTATCAAAATATCGATATTCAAGCCTGAAAGCTACTGATTATAAACTATTCTTATAGATTCATTTGCAATATGTCTGATAGTTAATATATGTATAAATTTCAGGATCTGGTCAAAACAGATTATTACACGTTGTTGCAATTATTTATAAATTACCAAAATGTCGATATTTAAGCTTGAAAGCTACTAATTATAAACTATTCTTATAAATTCATTCGCAATATGTCTGATAGTTAATTTATATATAAATTTCAGGATCTGGTCAAAGCAGATTATTACACGTCATTGCAATTAATTATAAATTACCAAAATATCGATATTTAAGCTTGAAAGCTACTAATTATAAACTATTCTAATAAATTCATTTGCAATACGTCTGATAGTCAATTTATATATAAATTTCAGGATCTGGTTAAAGCAGATTATTACACGTCATTGCAATTATTTATAAATTACCAAAATGTCGATATTCAAGCCTGAAAGCTACTGATTATAAACTATTCTTATAGATTCATTCGCAATATGTCTGATAGTTAATTTATATATAAATTTCAGGGTCTGGTCAAAGGACATTATTGCACGTTGTTGCAATTAATTATAAATTACCAAAATATCGATATTTAAGCTTGAAAGCTACTAATTATAAACTATTCTTATAAATTCATTCGCAATATGTCTGATAGTTAATTTATATATAAATTTCAGGATCTGGTCAAAGCAGATTATTACACGTTGTTGCAATTATTTATAAATTACCAAAATGTCGATATTTAAGCTTGAAAGCTACTAATTATAAACTATTCTAATAAATTCATTTGCAATACGTCTGATAGTTAATTTATATATAAATTTCAGGATCTGGTTACAGCAGATTATAACACGTCATTGCAATTATTTATAAATTACCAAAATGTCGATATTCAAGCCTGAAAGCTACTGATTATAAACTATTCTTATAGATTCATTCGCAATATGTCTGATAGTTAATTTATATATAAATTTCAGGGTCTGGTCAAAGGACATTATTGCACGTTGTTGCAATTAATTATAAATTACCAAAATATCGATATTAAACTTGAAAGCTACTAATTATAAACTATTCTTATAAATTCATTTGCAATATGTCTGATAGTTAATATATGTATAAATTTCAGGATCTGGTCAAAGCAGATTATTACACGTTGTTGCAATTATTTATAAATTACCAAAATATCGATATTTAAGCCAAAAAGCTAGTGATTATAAACTATTCTTATAAATTCCTTCGCAATATCTCTGATAGTTAATTTATATATAAATTTCAGGATGTACAAAATAAAATACTAACTTTAAATAATAAAATAGGTTCAGATAAATTAAAGAACTTGACAAACGTCTAACTTATAACCATTCTTGCAAACCTATTTGCAGTTTAAATATTTCACATCTTAAATTGGGTACAAATTTTACAGCTAACTACAGGCTTTACCGAACAATTATGTATGCGCATTCAATTGGAAGATAGCCTTCGACTCCCCACGAGACTTACCCTTTCTTTCACATCAAATATCTCCCTCATCCAAAAACGCCAATATTTGAACATGCATCAGTTTCCATAAATTGTACATTCTCATTGTACATCGCGAAGAAGAAATCTCCGGAGATGAGTTCTCCAAAGAATACGCTCAAGCTTCACGGAGATCGTTCGGGAATCAATCGACGAAAATGCCCAGGTAATTTCGCGGCCGGTCTCGTTAAGTCCACGGCGAGCAAAGCGATCCAGGGTCCCCAGAGCTTTCCTTCTCCTTCTGTCCCTCCACCTTCCCAGGCCACTCTCCCCCTCGGGGATATGATCTGACAATGGCGAGTGGCCATCTCGACCAATAATTCAACGAGCGTCGTAGCCAATGTTCGAGCAGCGCGTCGAGCCGCTCCTCGTCCTGGTGCCGTGGAGAATTTGCTCCGCGAAATTTTCTCGTCCCCCCGTGCCGGGCAAAAACGGGACACAATGGGACACGGGGAGTTCTACGTCCATGCAGAACGACTCCGTTACAACGACGCTGGATAATGAGCAGCCGAGGACGCGAGCTGCCTCGGAACGACGGGACTTCCGGCGGCCGGGCGAAAGATAAAAAGACTCCGGAGTATCATAGGGTCATGCATGTATGGATGCGATGGGAAGCGAGTTTAGGCGTATCTTTGTCCCTGGCTGAAAGCGCGCGGAGATCCCGTTGAACGAGAAGCGCCACGGATCTGCCGCTCGACTTAATCCAATCGTCGCTTTCTCCTTCCTTAAATCCTAAGCCCGCTTGGATAATGAATTCCGGAAACGAGATTCCGGCGACACCGGAGGGCGCTGAATATCCGGATGATCCGCGATGAACCGTTCCGGGGACGGGGAACACAGTGGGATGGCTATAGAAATTTTTCTCTAGTCGTAGATCGCTGTGGTAACATTTCCCTATCTCCTTTTTTTTGTAAGCATAGAAATGTATAGCGCTGGAAAGAAAATAAATATAGGTAAGTATTTTACAATAACTTGAGAATACTTAAACTTTTGCATTGTGTTATACACGAGGTGGAAATTCAATCAATACTTCGCATAGTATCCCAAACAATCCATCGATGGCAATAAATTTGGTGTGCAATCTTGATTCGTCGCGAAGCAAACGGAATCCCTGCGAATTGAGTTTTGCGTAACAATTTGTTGAGATCCCAGGAAATCCCGATTCGCGCAGTCGACTGGCCAAGTCCGGGGCAAACACCACTAAGGGACTATCTCGGTTACAGGAGATTTGTACGTTCGTACCGCGACGTGGAAGTCGCTGGTATTCATCCAGCCAGCACTAGTGTCGACCAAACCATTTTGCAAATTCGCCTTTCTATTAATAACTTATGTGGCTGTTTCAAGTTAACGTTCACAATTTGTTAATAGCTGACCAAGTGAGATTGTTCAAACTGCTTTTTATGCTTTATGCAAAATTTGGATCATTTTAATTTTGTTATGGAAGTATTTTCAACAAGCCCACAATTTGTTCACAATTTGTCCGTTTCGAGTCCCCTTTTTTGTTAATAGTTGTCAATGTGAAATTGTTTAAACTGCTTTTTAATTTTATGCTTTGTGAAAAATTTGGATCATGTTAATTTTTTTGTGGAAGTATTTTCAACAAGTCTACGATTTATTCACAATTTGTCCATTTCGAGTTCACTTTTTTGTAAATAGTTGACCATGTGAAATTGTTCAAACTGTTTCTTAATTGTATGCTTCATGAAAAACTTGATTCACTTTAATTTTGTTGTAGAAGTAATTTTAACATTTAACTTTATTATGGAACTAATTTCGACATTTCATTTTTCATTTCGTTATGGAAGCTATAGTGTATCACTAAAATATTTCAAATTATCTGTTCTAGTATTGGAACTAACATAAAAGCAAATTCTACCAGGAAGAAATTTAAAAAAAATTCACCCTATTTTTTTTTTTAAAGAGCTGCGACTATAATTTTTATTTGCATTCAATTTTCATGTGAGTGAGTGAATCTCCCACTGGCAATGAGTGATTCTGGACTTTATAACTACAATTTGAGCACACCTGTGAAAGGATTAAAATTTAGATTGAATTTGTATTCATGATTATTTAGAATTTATAATCTTTTGCTACTAAGGTGGATATTTCTAAATGTACCAATGAAGAGGACTGTAGATACCTCTACCTAAATGCAATTCCTTAGTTTCGATCCGTTAGACGAATATAATGGATCCTGGAACAGCCAACAATGAGAACGGGAAACTAACTTCGGTGATTATTCGTGGGAAGGATTTGATTATTTCTTCCGTCCGCTTCGAACTGTAAACTGTGTTTCCATGACATTTCGGGCCATTCATTGACTTATTACTTTAGTTGGTAATTCACGTCTCAAGAATGTTATTTACCGCTTCGATACGTCCGTTGTCAATTTATATGGAGAAGCGTTCCCACCCTTGATTTATGCTCATCGAAACAAATCCTTCGATTATCATAAATAAGCGAAAGGAAACGGGAGGTCATGGGAAATATTTTTCAATTCACCATTCTCCTTACATCCAATCGTTGATCCTTTCAACGCGGCTGCCCATCAGTCGTAATTATCTGCGCGTTTGTTCCCCACGGCGGTTCATGACGCACCTATTCGACGTCTGTTGCCCGATTTCCATTAATCGTTATCCCCTGCTCGTGATAAAGGAGGCAAGCCGGCATACGCACGATGTATCAGGTTGCGCAATTTGAACTCGCATTCGCCGAGCAAGATCGCTCATTGCCCTTGTTACGTGTGCTCACAGGTAAATCCTGTGGCGGCTTGCTTTGTATAATCAATACTGGCCTCAACCAGTCGGAAGCATCAATTATAATTGGTCAGCGTGGTCAAAGAAACCCTGTATCATTTGCAGAGATTGGCAGCATAGAAGGAAATTTATCGATGTTAACCCTTTGTCCGCGAAGTGACAAATGATGGACAATTGTACTATTTCCGGATTGTCGGTAAAGTGTTATTTAATAAAATCTACATCCTTCGTTCGTTCTAGAACACGTGTCGCCTGGGAATGCAATAAAGCACTGCTGTCCACGAATATAAAGAAGAGACGCGACTGTGCGGCGTAAAACGGTTTAATGAACTGTCTAAGAACAAAAAACTAAGGGCTATCTTAAATTTCGTGTTGTCATCTTTCATAAAGTATCGTGGAACATAAAGAGAGTAGTAAACCTTCGAATTAGTTGGGACAAAGGAAGAGAATTCTTTGGGAATTTGTAATACGAATTTTTGGATTCCAGATGAACGTAAAAATATAAAGAAAAATATATTTTACCTACTTTCTGCATAAAAAATATATATTTCACCACAAGCTGGGATTCTTAGATGGATTTCCGAATGATTCACTCAGGGGTATGTTTTAAATTAGTTTACCAGACAATGAAATTATCTGTACTGAAATTATATAATGAAATAGTCTCTATGTATCATATAATATATTAGCATCATAACAAAATCGGCAAATGCCGACTGCAGGCCTTCCAATTTCGAGAGAGGAATGAGCAATGTGTATCAGCCGCATTGAAATCTGTTATATTTAATTAAATTTCAAATATAAACGATTGCTTTAGCATGAGAATCCAATTGACAACTTTGACATACGATCGAATATTCCATATATCTTCCATCTGTGCTTTTGACAAAACCAGTTTGTCCGAGTTTATGTGAACCATGAACAGTTGTTGATTTACATTGATCCGGCAAAATTGTGCACGTCATTTTGAAAATGTATTCAGGGGTGATAAAAATGTTGTTATTGAAACGTGAAATTGCACACGAATATTCGTAGTTAACACTTTAATCAACCCTGGAACTTTTTTAAATATTGAATTATATGCAATAATAGTACACTAAACAGTATTAAAACATTGTTATTTCAAAATCCAATTTCAGAACCAAATGAATCTGTACTAAAGATGAAAATTGTTTACATTATTGTTCCCGAAAACTGAAAACACTCGTTTCTTTCTTTCAATTTTGCAACAGTAATCTGAACCGATGAATCATACAACTGTTAAATAAAACTACTCATTGCGAACGACGATAGATCAGAAGGAATCTCACTGGATAATTTATTAAAAATACTCAAACAGTCCAATACGGTTTGCATTGGAACCACTCTGAAACCACTGGCGAAACTTGATCGTAGATTAGAACGAAACGCGCGGCAGCAAGTATTATCTAATCGCGTGCGCCAGTTACACGAACGAGGCAAGAATCGTCGGGGGTGTTCCAGGGTCGCCGGAGCGTCGCATCCGGGGGATGGATTCGGGATGACAGACGGGACACCGTGAGATTGTTCCACGCGTGGGACGAGCGAGTTGCAGCTCGAAGAATATACCGTGGCGCCTTTCAAGGACGCGAGGAATTTGGGACAGGATGTCTGAACGGTTGCACCGAGGGATGGCCACAGGCAAAAGAGGGAGCGAGATTCAACGCTCGCCGTTGAGCGATTGCTGGGGGCGCGTGCCATTCTCTCCCTTGTTCTCTCAAGTTCTGCTGCCGCTATTACAGCTGTCGCTTCCTGTTCCGTGGTTTTGTGACGTCTCCGTGACAATTTCCCCTCGCAGTCTTACGACGCCCTGACGCGACGCCTTTCGTTTTTGCAGCCGCGTCTTGGGTTTGTCGTCTGCCGCTTTATTAACAGCAGATTTATGGAACCCGTCGATTTGACGGGTTTCAAATTTCATGTTTAAAGTGGCAGAGGCCGCAAATATTATTTTTTAAGCCACTCATATTAAGTTTGATTGATGTAGTAATATCTGTGCGCATAAAAAAGTTGCATTTGGTTTAATACCTGCTAGAAGGGGCAACATAAATTCAATCAAAAAGGGTAATTATTTATAAGAAAGGTGTAAATAATTATATTCTTCTCTGATGAATTTTGTTTCTAAATAGTCGTGTACAGTTATTATTTATGCGGTGCGTGTAAATATAGTTTACAACTAACGGATTATTTAACTATCGGATAACTCAGTGTTCTTTATTCATTTTCACGAATTTTCCTTGACACTCGAAACTCCAATACTAGAAACACCCTCTCCCCATTTCTCATTCGCCGTCAATCTGGCTTAAATGCCGCGCCAATATTCTCATGGAAAGGTCGCAATCCCGCCGCCGCGAAACATTCGGTCCATCGCGGGCCAACAACATTGCGCGCCGCTGAAATGCATTGCAGCCTTACGGTTCCATTCACACGTGTTTCCGTCACCGATAAAGTGACGTCATAAAAATCTCTCCTTCGGTATTGCCGCCGTCTCCGGATAAAAATAGAATAAAACGCTCGAATGGAATCCCGGTCGAATACGTTTCCCATATGCGCTATTTTATATTTCCCCGATCCATGGAATCTCCCAGACAGCTATAAACATTTCATTCGTCCAGGTACTATGATGGAATTCGAGATACCGATTTTTATTGATTAGATCGAGCCATGTTAATTTGATCGGGCACAATTATTTTTTATATTGCGCGCGACAGTTATCTTTGCGAAAGAATATTCCGTTAGTTTATTATTCAATGAAATATAATGTCACTTAAGAGATCATAAAAAGCCCTTTTTATATAAGTTAAAATATTAGAAATTATATAAAGTATCCGTAATTTGGATATTTTCTATATATATTCGTATCACATGCGTTCCGTGCAGTTTTGCATCCTTAAATCACCGATAAATGCATAAAAATCGGCAGTCCAGTTATTACCCCGCGGCGACGGGACAAGAAAGTTCAGAAACTATCTTCCAGAAAGTTTCAAAGGAAATACGTGTGCCAGTTTCACTTTGCGAGCGATATTATCGTCACGTTACACGGCGATAGCATTAAAGCTACTACTTTCGGAAATCGGGTTTTGTAAAGCACTCGACGACGAGGGTAGCGGCGTCTGCATTAGACGTGACGGAAATCTGGAACGCCTCATATGGCTTTATTAAACGTCGATATTCGAGCACCGTTTACGATTCGATATATCGCTCGGGCTCGTGACCTGCTTTTTTTTTCCCCACGTTGTATCGACTATCCCCGATAGCCCGCCCTCGAATTACCGTCTTCGAGCGGTAGGAAAATTGTCCACGTACACTAGCGTCTCGGTGGATTAGTTCGATTCCTGGCCAAGTTATTCTACTGCCAGGCGGTAATCCTTGTTGGTTTACACGTGCCGCTCGTTCTCGATCCAAGGACAGCATTATCATGGAAGGCCAAAAGGGGCGGAAAATCGAGGCAGTAGGCACGCTTTTTACCAGTTCATTAATGCTGCGATGTGATAATTGATGTTAGAAACCGTGTGAAGTCAATTATATTTGAAACGAAACAATTACGAATTATTGTATATTAATGAAATATGTCTGCTTCCTACAGGTTTAGCTTGAAATTGGCTAATAATGAAATATAAAATTACACTGTTTATAATAAATAGAATACTTCGTGAATAGAAGATAGTAGATGCAACATTTTCTCTTTTCGTTAAGTGTTTGGCTAAAACATTTCTGTGAGCACCATTACTAAAAAACAACAGAAGTAATTATACTGAATTAACTGATTTCTAACTAAAAGAAATGATAGGTTCATTTATTCAAGCGTTATAAAGCAGTTACAGGCGATAAGTGATAAGTGTTTTGAGTAGCGTCTGACTTTGCATAGGCCAATATCACTGGCGCTGTGCATCTTTATCCTGTTCCCTTATTCTTGCTCTTTCCAGATTGTCGTCTGTCGTATTTAAACATTCGATGTATGTTTAATACGTGTAAGGTAAAACAGCGAGAACAGTAACAATTTAAGCAAGTTTCTGCCAAACAATTGTTTAGTATTGGAAATATATTCATCGTGCAAAATTGTATTGCTTTTATTAATAACAAACAAGTATACTTGTTTTGATAAACAATTACAATAATGGTACATTGTTCCATAAAATGTTTGCACGCAATTTCTAGCAAATGGTTGCTAAATATCGCAGGTCAGATATATATATCGCTCCTGGGAAAAGGGTTAATCCACAATCATTCCCATTGTAAATCCACTAATTCTAAGTAACCACTGGTAAGAATCAAATCCTACCCGTAGCCATTTCCGAACACGATAAATCAGCGTTGATAATAACGACCAAGGAGTAGCAGAAGACAAGGCAGGATCGATTGAGAAAGTCTCGAGCACAATAGCGCGGAACGAGCAGCGGCTAGAGCGTTAGATTCTGCAGCGGTAATACGAGCGACCATTAGGCTTGTCGTAGAAACATTCTGTCTGCCAGGTAAGAGGAAAATCGGTGGCTGTCGCGGGCGTGAAGCTGAACAAGAGCAAGAATCGAGGTGGAGGGAGGGGAGGGGTTCGAGATACGGATAGAACGGGTAGCTACCAACCGATTAAGTCTATGGAAATTCTTGGTGGGGAGAAAGGAATGATTATCCTGTAATTATAGCAGCGACTCCCGCCGTGTTCAGGCGGAACGCCTCTCGATTCTGAGGGCATTCGTACGGAAGGAAGGTGGCGAGTCGACTAAACGGAATAATGGCTGGACTCGCTGCGAGTAAGGGAACTCTCGTTTTCCGTTCTATTTTTATAATCTGCTTTACTTTCGCGCTTATGAAGATTATGAGTAATTTGATTAGAGAGAAAAAGTTGTTCTGAATTTACGATAGGCGATTGAGTTGTACGTCGAATGCATTGGTTGCAATGGAGCGATACGCATCACGAATCAATGTGACAAATAGAACAAAGAAATGACGAAAATCGGTAAATGACTTAATTGTTACTCGTACTTAATTGCAATAGGAGAAATTTAGGTGATGAAGTGCAACGAATGTATTGAGTGCAATGGAATGGATACAGATCGCAAATCAGTGTTTCAAATGAAACAAACAAACGTAATAAGACAAATGTGAAATCAATAAATAACTTAATTGTTACTCACACTTAATTACGATACGGTGAATTTAGATGATGAAGTACAACGAACGCATTGGTTGCAATGGAACGAGATACATATCACCATGGAAATGTCACAAATCAATGTCACAAATGAAACGAACAAGTGTAACAAGACAAATATCACAAACCAATGAAAGACTTCATTATTACTCGTATTTAATTACAACAGAGAAAAATTCAGAAGAGACGCCACGCTGTTTCATTAAGAGCTGATAACGCATTTGGTTTCGCACGAATTAAAACGATTTATTTTTGTATTACAATGATACATTCCTATACTAACGAAAAACAAAAATATATTCAAACTTTTCCTATAAAAAATCTAGAAAAGTTTTAAAAAAAGTGACAGATTGTGGTAAAGCGATGGCTCTCCCATATCTTGTAAAATATATATGTAAAATGTAAAATTAACTTCCCTTAAATGCATACCGTTTCGATATTTTACCATGAATTACGCAAACAATAGAGTATTATTAGTTTCCCTCCGACTTGTTCGCTGTCGAATTACCATCAGACACGATATCGATTTGCCATTTTCTTTTCTGAGCATTTCGTCGATGGTAAAGTATGATATCTGATCTCATCCCTACCTTCCTCGCTGACTTGTCTGAAATTCTTCGGAGTACGATCAGTGTTGGCTTTATTAAGGATCGTTTTACAGGTTCAGCAACGGCGAAACTATTTGTTTTTCTGTGAAACGAGATACAACAGCTGTAACGTTCTCTTATTTCTACATTGCGGTAGTGTTGTTGGTTTTGATTTTCAAAATGGCTTTTAATTGGCAAAACCTCGTAGTAATTTACATACTTCAAATAAACATACTTTAAGTGGTAGGTTTAATATTAATTTTAATGTTTGAAATAATATTCGGAGGGCATTTCTGATAATTAATCAGTCATGCTCTACAATAATTTTCACTGAACAATTTACCAATTTACCAACTCTGTGTTCATTTTCTTACGGCGAAACTGAAATGGCGTCGTATTGTGTAACACTCACATCTAGAATATACATACATATATGTATAAGGACCTTGGAACCTCAAAGTGGGATGATGATGACTCATCAACAAAGGAAGTGAAGTGAAGTGGCGACTAATAGAAGACTCGAGAACTTAAATATTCGAGTACATTGTAAGCATCCCCTATCCTTCACGTATCAATACAGTTTGTGTTTTTTTAGAAACGCGATCAATCTCCTCTTGACCGTAAAAATTTGAATAATTGCACTCTTGTTGTAAGTTACTATAAAGGAGCCTACAAAGATGTACGTTAAGTAGCGTGAGTCAATGGCTTTACACAAGTAGTACAAGTCAATGATATTATCAATCGTGTCTGCCTTTTAATAATTGTATTCCCGATGTAAGTAAATTTCTGTAGGGAGCCTAAATATTTATTTTAATAGCGATCAGTAATATGAGCCATTGGCCCTACACAAGCACAATTTAAGTAGTACAAGTCAACGATTTTATCAGCTGCATCTTTATTTGACAATACTTTATATGCTTACTTAATGTTTGAAATAATATTTGGAGGATAGTTCTGATAATTAATCAGTCCGATAATGCAATAATTTTTACCAAGCAGAATATATGTATAAACATGTTATTTAACATTTCTTGATGAAACTCAATTTCGCTAGAAAGGCCCAAAGCTTTCTTCAGAAACCTAAATGTCCATTGGACTCCGCAGAATCTCCCAGTCTCATCTGCTATTCGAAACCGATAAAGACAGAGTACGTTCCGCGACGCGTCTCGATCGTTCGCAAAACTTTCAACTTCCATCCCGTACCTTTCTCTCGATAGTCCATGCAGTCTTTTAATCTCCCTGCTTTCCGCGCTACCATCTGTTTCCATCGAGAGAAACGGGCAAAGAAAAAGGTAGAGCCCGAAACGCAGATGTAAATTGATCGATCGGGAAAAGTTCACAGGAAAATTTCTTTCCTCGAGGCGTAGCAATTCGTCGATTCCTTCGCGAGATAGATTGAATATTTTAATCAGCGCGAAATCTGTTTCAGAATTAATTGGCCGGCGGCGGGGCGAATTTCCATCTCTGCCCGCGCAACTTTTTCCCGCGTGTCCCTTCCTCGGTAAACGATTCGACGGTCGTTCCTTTTGTTTTCGCGTTCGCCCGTCGACGTCGATCGAGTAGCGCGAAAGAAATCGATTGCCAGCTCTAACGACGACATTATTTTAAGCCGCGCTACGGCGGACGCTCGTAACCGGTCAGGAGCGAGCGTACAAATGGAAGAAATATTCATTAGCGATTCTTCGATGGTAATTTCGCTGCTACCGTCCCCCTTACTTCCCTGGCGAGTCGAGCGTTGGAGTGACTACGAAATCTTCTCCGCGCGGCTCCTTTATTTACAGTTCGAGTAGCAAGTTTGGTCCACTGTCTCTCCTCTCTTCACTTTGGCTAATTTAAATTTAAGAACGACAAACTGCGTACAGCGGCGCTCGTGTTTCTATCTTTCTCTGCCGTTCGGTAAAAGGGCGAATTAGAAAGAAATATGTTTCACGCCGCGGCGGGTTTACGCGAATCGTAAGAGCCCGACCGAAATCGTCGGAATTAAAAAGTTGAGCGAACGGGAACGGGCAAGTGTAGCGCGAAGGAAGTTATTTCCGCCGTTTCCAGAGACAAGCCGAACAATTTCGGCTTTGATGTCTCCCACGGCCGGACGAGAAAAGGTTTCCGTTCTCTTTAATTTACCGTCAGAACGGCAGGATTTTGTACGTACCAGTGTTCCATTACTTCGTCCCTTTTTATTTTTTTTTCTTTTACCTCCTCTCTTCGCCACTCGACTGTCTGCACTTGGCCACCCGTGTTGTTTCTTGCTCTACTTTTTTTTCGGGCTCCAACTCCCTCATGGGAAAGAAACAAGTGACCTATTCTTTGTAACAAGTCTGATCACCGAAGCGGTAACGAACGAAAGTTCGTCCTCGACGAGAAGTGTCGTTGGTCTCGTTAATGTATTATAGGTGGAGTGCGAAGTTGAGCAATTTATGGGGCTGCTTGTTGCGGATGTTTCTGGCAGGAGTACGTTTATCACAAATTAATTGTACAATCAGCGATGTGTACTAGAGGTAATGATTTGGGATTAGTTATTATTCTAGATATCCCGAATTATGATAGAAATTATGGTAATGTGGATTAAGAATAGTGTATGGAGTGTTTAGCCAGCTAACTTTAGAGCGTAAGAAATATTTGGCATGATATGATTAACAGCTGAGAACCTAGATATTTATTATAATAAATAAGTTGTAGATTTAAAGCCTTCTATGTATAATAGCACAACTATGACTTATAAATGTAAAAATAATTTTCTAACACAAAGCAAACGAAACTTATTATTCAAACCATTTCTATACAGATTAATTTTAATTGTTTAAATAGTTAAAAAGAGATTTAGTTTTGTAAATTCATTAATTACTGCCATTCTCATTTTCCACTTTGTCTGGATTTTTATTTGTCCACCCTCTCTTCGCATTAAGTCGAGCAGTTTATACCCCGCTCCGTTAAACGACTATACAACAGGAGTATCGAAGTTACCCCTCGATATCTACCGTCCAGAGGCGAAATTGCGGCGGATTCGCGGAAAGACTATCGGAGTGACAACGAAACTTTCCCAGCGGGTGAATCAATGGGTTGAATGCGTGCTGTTAAGTGAATCGCGGAAAGGAGAAGCACGTCGGGTCTCGCAACACTTCGGATTACAGGGAACTTGCGCGTTCCTCATAAGAACTGGAACGAGTCGCGAAACTCTAGCTACCCCGCGGTAATTAGAGACTTCTGTTTCGTGGAAACGAAGCGAAGTTTAAGTTTCGAGCAAATCGGTCTACTTATTTGCACCCCGCACACACCCCTTTCCATGCTTCGCATAGCTCTGGTATAGTATTCCCACTCATAGCTCTTCGTGTAATTGAATTTGTTGTTGCAATATTCCTCACTCTATTCTGACAGATCGGATTAGTAAAGAAAATTCCGGCTCCGTATTGCGAAAAATGGTATTTTAATGATTGCATTACTGTTGCGAGTAAGTTGCTGTAAAATGCAAAAAACTTCAGTAGTACAAGTCAATGATCGTGCACAGAACACAATTTTAGTGGTACAAGTCAATGATTATTACTTATAGTGGTAAGCTCAATAGTCATTGACTTACAACATTAAAATTGTGTTCTGTGCAAGCTTAACGTCCACTTTGACAACAATTATTATTGACTTATATCACTAAAATTGTTTTCTTTGCAAAATCTTTGACTTGTACTACTTAAATGTTTACCATCTGTGTCTTTGTTTGAATAATTGCATTCTTGCTTCACGTAAATTGCTATAAGCAGCCTGCAAAGTGTACATTAAGTAGTGTAAGCCAATGGCTTCACACAAGGCACAATTTAAGTAGTACATGTCAACGAATTTGTTAGCTGCACTTCTATTCGAACAACTGCGTTCTTGCCGTAAGTACGTTACCGTAAGAAGCCCACAAAAGTGTATGTTAAGCATTCTATGTCAGTGGATTTATACAAGACGCGATTACTACACCAGTAGTACAAGTCAATGATATCATCAACCGTGTCTGCATTTTAATAATTACAGTCCCAATATAAGTAAATTGCTGCAAGATCCCTAAATATTTATTTGTTAGTAGCATTAAGTAGTATATGTCAATGGCCTTACAAAGAGCACAATTTAAGTAGCACAAGTCAGCGTTATTATCAGACGTGTTTTCATTTTAATAATTACATTCTTAATGTACGTAAACGGCTGTGAGAACCTTCAATATTTATTTTAAGTAATATAAATCGATGGACTGGCAGGAGAAACGATTTAAGTAGTAGGAGTCAATGATATGATCAGCCGAGTATTTATGTTGATATAACTACATTGGGTTTAGAAGAATGTGCACCCTTTAGAGGGGATCTTTTTGTAGAGTGGATATTTAAATTACAGAAAATCTTAGAAACAAAGTTTACTACGCCACAGTCAAATTTTACTTCCTGATAATAATCTATTATCTATCAATAGTATTGATTGCATATTTTCAACTGAATCGTCAGCCAGTATAATATACTGAAACAGGAGGCTGCATAATTCTCTTCTGAGAATAATTTTCGATACAACGGTTAATTTGGAAGTTAATAAAGGTCTCTCTTCTGGTTGAATAATATCTCGCCACCGGCAGCTGCTGAAAGTTTCAGGGAGCGAAGGATCTTCGCATCTATTCCCTTATTCGTCTGTAGATTCTACTCCTTCGTCTCCCACCATCCTCCCCGCTAGCACCCTCTACCCCCCCACGCTTATTTCCGAATCACTTTCATTTAAAAATTAATTAGAAAGAAAGTTTCTTCAGCTTTAATCCAGCTTTAATAAAGTTTTAATTGTTACCTGAAAACCACGTTAAAAGTTTTTTTTTATAAGATTATATATCTCAATTCGCGCCATCTACATAAGATAATGGCGATCTACTTTCGAGAACAAGGTAGATAGCTCGACAAATGTCTCAACCCTGTTCAGCTTTCGTAGAAACTATAGCTTTCTTAATAATTCAGCGAGGCCTTTCACGTAACCACACGATTAACCAAGTATCTACGTACCAGACAAGCGCTCCAAGCAATTTCGAGTCACGTTGCTATCATGTTACACAGAACTGGTTGCTTATAAAAGTATCATCTATGGAGAAGAGGGTCAGCAACCCGATCTTACCCCTGCCTCAGGAATGAGAACGTTATTCCTGAAGAACTCGGTTAAGGGTCGTGGAATGGACCCAGCAATATTTTATGTTAAACCCATCACTTGCGCTAAATATTTTTCAGAACGAGAAAGCTTGTTTTTCTTTAAACTGCTAAGGTAAATTTTATAGCTAGATATTAAAAAATGTAGTAGAATATGCATTTTAAGTAAATTCGACAGATCATACATTTTAAGTGAAATAATTTGTGAAAAATGCACAAGACTGGTGCAAGTAAAAATTGATAAATGTTGACTTGTGAAATAGACAACAGCTGCATTGTTTTAGTTAGGGAAAACTGCAGTAAGGAATGGTATGAGACAGATTCTTCCTATGCTAATAATTGTACGAAAATATTCTTCAAATTCATAGAGAAATAAAATCTTACGCCCTACTTTCAAAATGTAAAATTTTGCAGTTTTTACGAATATTGTTCGCAACAAGTTTTTCCTTAGCTTCAAGTCCTAAACAAGAAGTTTTCTTGAGAGGAAAATGTACTTTTGAATTTATTGCAAGTATTACATTTCTCCGTTATTTATACAGAGTCCTAAAACTTTTATAGAATCGATACCCTCTTTTTTCTTAAAATCAGTTTATTTTTTACGATCTATTTCTACATCAGGGAGTGCTGTATAAGCATTTGAACGCTGCTACCACTGTGCTTCCATTTATTGTCCCCATGTATTACTTTTGTTTCAATTTTTATCGTTCTATTAACCCATTTAAAATCTACATAGTTATACGGTCTGGGTGCGTTAAAAATGCTAGAATTTTATTTGGCGTTTACCTTGCAAGTATCTCTTTCCTCCTTCCCTGTATGTATCGCCTTCTGCCTTCTTTTCCCACTAATTACTATCATATTCCTTCGCCTGATTCTCGATCCCGTCCTTTTGTTTTTACTCCTCCCTCTCTTAGATATTCGCTTACCCCATTCCTTCCCTCCTCTCGGGTTTCATTATCTAATTAAATTTTCTGCTGCGGATCTGACGGTTCTTTAGGGTCCATTCATACATCACCGTGCCGTGTCCGGGCTGTGTTCGGATTTTTGGAGAGCGACGTACTGTTATAATATAACAAAAACCAATGCGATTTCTGCCGTGTTTGGTGTCATTTTATTAATTACAAAAATCTCAGGAGTTCATTAAAATTAATTTCATAAAGATTAAACAAAAACTAAAAGAATTGTATTGTAGCATATTTAAATCTATACTATTATTATTATTATTGAAATTTCCATTATTATTTAATTATGAGATGTATTGTAAATTAATTTATAAGAATAATCTGTAAGTAATAGTCTTTAGTTTCTAAAACATTTGTGTAGCATATGTAAATCTATGTTATTATTGGTATTGTAATTTTCATTATTATCTAATTGTAAGATGTATTGTAAATTAATTGCAAGAATAATCTATAAGTAATAGGTTTTAAGTTTAAACATTATCGTTTTTGTAATTTGTACGTTATTGCAATTTTTCAATAAATCTTCACAAGAGAAATGCAACTGGTTTCATTTTTTTAACACCTGCCCAATCTGCGTAATTTAAGTTAGAGGTAAGTGCTAGAAAATGACGTCCAATTCCAGGAATTACTTTGCAACTTTGTTGAGTCAAAAAATCGAGTTAAATTTTGTGAGAACACCTTTTGGAATTATTGTTGATAACTGCATTCCCAAAAATTTTCCGCTTTGCAGCTTTGTTGAGTCAAAAATTCGAGATAAGTTTTGTAAAAACACGTTTCTGACCCAACAAAATTGCCAAACGACAAATTTGGGCCCGCACTTAGCAACAATGTTGCCAAAAACTGTTTTTCCAAAATTGATCTCGATTTTTTATCTTCCCCTTTGTAATGGCTTTTTGTTGAACTCGATATGACTTCCGATTCCCGAGATAACGCCGTGCAAAGAAACGGGTAATTTCTAATGTTTTGTACTGACCGAGTTTTTAAACAAAAATTCTTACACTTTTAAGCTTCAACCGAAAATGGACCATTCGTAACAACATTATCTACAACATCATGAAAATGTTACCAACTATCCAAAAGATCTATTAAAAATCCGTCCACGCCCATCAACAACATCTCCAAAAAAAAAAAAGGAAGGAAAACGAAATGGGTCGTAAGTCAAAGTCAACCGCGTGGAGGGTGGCAAAACGCGGAACGCGGAATGCAAAAGGCACGCGTGACGAGCGAAAGGACGCGTCTGCGGAGCAAGATCTTTGAATTATTCATTCGTGGAGGGTAGAAAAAAAAAACTCGTGGAAAAGAACCAACGCAATCAGAGTGGCGACGCACGGTTAATTCGCGTTTCGCGGCGACCCTTCTCCGCGCGGGACTCTGACGGAACATCGGGCGCGGTTAATCACCGTTCGCGGCATCGTCGCCGACGTTGACGTTGCCGACGAACGGCTGACCCAGAATTAGAGGCCACGAACGAGTGGATATGACTACGCCCACGGAAATTAGAAGCGGCGCGTGAACGGAATAACGAGAATCCATCCTTTGTCCTCGGGTTGGTAAACAACGATCGCGACGTGACGCCCGCGCCGTCGCTTAGATCTCGCTCGCGATTCCAGCGAAACGAGATTTCGGAGTGGAAACGCCGCGGGACGTGTGTGCATGCCCCGCTCGAGTCGGTGTTAGCTTGTCGGTGATTCGAGTAACTGGAAACAGCTACGCTCAGCGGCGAACAGAATTTATGTGCGCGGTTTTATTTAGTTAGCGGTATGGTGTTCATGGTTTCGGCTGCAGATTGCGTTAGGTTTCTGCATTGATTAATGCGCTGCAATTGGACGAGTGGAATGAGCACGGAAAGCCCGGCGGTTCAGGGTGTAGATTAACTCTTGCCGTAAAAAATCACTCGCAACCCAACAGACATAATTTTCCAGATATCACTACGAATGAGTTAGAGTAACTCAATTTTATAATAAAACAAAAGAACATTGAGTGTCAAAGCTTGAAAAATTTGCTTGTGTAAATGTTTTTTCAATAGACTGTTTTGCACTATTAAGGGTGATAATTATATAATATTTGCCCTTTCTATGTCTTTCAGCTGATATTATTTAATTAGCCAATATATGTTGCTCAAGATTAAAAGAAATCAATGTTAATTAATCAGATTATTTAATATGGCTATCTGCGATTTTAAATTACAATCTTTATGAGTACATACGTGTACGCTTTCCCCTGATGCGATGGTTAATATAAAGCGTTATCATCCCGTAGGATGCTGTCGCCTGTCGCTAAAACCGATCGTGAAACCGTCACTTCCGGTACCGTATACAGATCCTCAAACAAAACGATAAGACATAATGGCGACGTGCCAGCGGCCAGCTTTCCCACGATACAGACTCGCATTTCCACCCGGACGATCATTCCGCTATTAATTCAGCCACTATCACGAAACGACAGCTCGTAAAACGGTAAAGTTCACCGCGGAACGCGTTGGTCTACGACGAGAAAAAATTGCCAGCAAAATGACGGCAGACTCCATAAAGCGGTCGTCACTGCGGGACGTAAGGACTCGTAAGAATCACGTTTTATATTCGCCCTTTTATTTGCCCTCCGACTTCCGTTTCTGTATCTGCGTAGATATTACTAAGCGGCTACCCTTGGGTCCAGAATACTTTTGGCTACGTAGATATGCGCATGGTGGTTAACATAGGTGCTTTCCATTTGGAATTAGGGGTGGAAAGAGGAATGTTTTTTATTGTACCACTTTTCCTTTAGAGGGGTTGCATTCTGATTAAAAGGGGGAACTGATTTCATTTGTTGGACGAACAGTTTGGGCAGGAACTGTTTTTATACAGGGTGTTCGGCTAGTGCATGTTAATATTTTAAGGGGTGATTGCTGAGGCAATTGTGAACAACATTTTCCTTTGTCAAAACGGTCGTTAAAGCTTCGTTTTTGAATCATTAACGAAAAACGCTGACCAATCAGAGCGCGTGTAGAGCGCGCGCTTGGCCGAGATGGCGTTCAAGGCTGCAGTTGAGCGTATCACGATCTTCTCGCGGCTGAACGCGCTCTTCACACGCCCTCTGATTGGTCAGCGTTTTTCGTTAATCATTCAAAAACGAAGCTTCAAGCACCGTTTTGGCAAAGGAAAAAGTTGTTCAAAATTGCATCAGCAATCGCTCCTTAAAATATGGGCATGCAGTAGTAGAACACCTTGTATATTATTTTTATAGCAGCAGAACTTCTACCTTATCTTATCCCACTTCATTCTTCCTTTTCCGCAATTTTCTCTTCATGAATCAAAACAGTTTTTCAAGTCTAACGCAAACATTATTTGAAATATCCTTGCATTCGTTACACTAAAATTAGCATTACATTAAAAGATTTCTACTGAAACTGCATCAATTTGCTATCTAGAAAGTACAAGATGTACATTCGATAAAGTCTACTGTTAATCGGATCGTCGTAAGAATTTCTCAATTCATTCATTTCTCACTTTATCAGTTCAACTTATAATGAACAGTTCCACGCAATCACCGGAATGAAAATCGTCTTACAGTTGCAAGGTTCATTCGGAACTGCGGTGTTACTGCACAAAGTTTCCACTACATTCGTAATGGGGCCACGACAGCAGCGTTTTTGAAATTATCGAATACTCCCGTTCCTTCGGATACCGCCATGATCTCATATTCATTTCCATGCGCCCATTACCATTAATGGCGCGCACTGCCGTTGCAGAATCAATGAAGGGGCCAGGGCCCCTTCTTTTTCCTACATTAGTAACGTCATTTATTCGCCGAATAAAAGTACATCCGGACGACGTGACTGGTACTTTCCCAGGGCCGCATTGAATATTTCATGAAGTTAACGTTGTTGTATTTATGTTAATTGAGTGATACGATCCAGTGGGCTTCCGGATCGGGCGATCTATACCTTATAACCGGTTCTTCCTCGTTTCTATAGAAATTTTGCCGGAAGAAAGACGGATCAAATCCGAGGACGAGGTAGTGTATATAAAATGCAGTGAAATCGACATAGCTTACAGAGCTGTTGCCAAATTTTTAATTATAATATGGAGTGACCTGTGACTCGTACAAAAAATTCTGAACGAAGGAAAAATTAATGTGTATAACTAAATCACGCAGGCTGTAAGCAGAAATATTAATAGTATTTGCAGAAACGGTTTATACAAAGTAAACGCGATTTAATAAAAAAGAAAACTTTCTGTTCTTTTCAAAAAATCCATCAACAGCATATACAATGTACATAGTTCTGTTTTGAGAAAGGTACAACGATCTATACATAGGTCCGTACAATGTGGTAAGTGCAATGAACAGAGATAAAAGAACAGTTGTTCCTTTGTCTGTCCTGATAAAATAGTAGAAGTGGTGATATAAATCGACACAACTTGCCAAAGTGTTACCAAATTAACAATTAAAATACGCGCTGACCTATAACTTGTACAAAAATTCTGCAGTAAGAAAAAGTTAAAATGTATTACAAAATGATGCAGGCTGTAAGCACAAATGTTAGTAGAATTTTCAGCAACAGTTGACCAAAGTGAATGTGCTTTAATCAAAAACTTTCACAAAAAATTGTGCATGAAGGAAAAGTTAAAGTGTATGAAAAAAATGACGAAGACTATAAGCACAAGTATTAATCAAATTTGCAGGAATAGTTGTCCAAGGTAAATGCGTTTTAATAAAAGATTTTCACAAGAAGTTGTGCATGAAGGAGAAGTTAAAATGTACGAAAAAATGAGCACAAATATTAATCAAATTTGCAGGAATAGTTGTACAAGGTAAATGTGCTTTAACCCCTTAACTTAAAATCCAGAGAACACTCGTCTATCTTGACAATATTCTGTTTAGTAATATAAACCCCGGAGAAATTCGTTGCGTCTAGTTGGTTACTATGTTGTACGAAAGTGTATTATTTTCATTTTTATTGTCTATCAAAAACACTAAAATCAGTTTTGAAAGAGATTCAACTAAAATATTCTGTCGCAAGACATTTTATTCTATGTGGAGTTATTTTTTAAAAGCAACGAATACACTCGGGGTTTTAATATAACGTTTTTTCAACATTCTCTGATTACCCTTCAAGTGAATAATTTGTCAAATTACTGTTTGCAATAACCAACGATCATAACAAAGTTTAAAATTCAGCAATAAAGAGAATTGGAAATTTTGGACACACTTTTAGAAAATAATATTGTTAAGTTCAGGGGTTAATAAACAATTTTCTATCCCTTTCGCACGATCCATCAACAGCAAGTACAATGTACATAATCCAGCCAACATTTGCAAATAGATAGAATAGAGGTACCGAACGCTTAGCGATGTAAACGCCTGTAATCCGTCACTTAAGCGAGCGGCTATCGCCAAAGCTCAGTGCTGTATAACGAACGAGGAAAATAGAGTGGCTGTTCTCGATATTTCACGATTCCCCTTGACTGAGACGGATCGTCGATGGTTGACTCCGATATCCAGCAAGAATTTCGACGACGTATGTAAATACATGCAACCCGCATTCCGACCAAATGCGTTTTCTGCTTGCAGGAGAAACAATGTCGATACGCTGTCGCCGCCAAAGCAATCCATCACGCGTCAAGCAGCGAGCACAATTAATACTTACACATCGTCCCCCTTGACCGCGGTGTAAACATCGTTGAGGGGTTTCTCCAGCGCGACGGTTGGGAGAAAAAGGCGTTGTTTGGGAATTTTGTTTTTAGAAGAAACGATTGAATCACATTAATTGAGAACTTTCTATCTGCATCTACACATGTTTAGAGAGTATTTACACGTTTGTGTTAATTGCAAATGCAGCTGCAGTTCCGAGTTACAGATCATTAAACCAGAGCGCATTAAAAAAAGTGGTAGGTTCACGGCGACCACGAATGCGGTTGCTGCGGTTGATCAAATCGAATAAAAACCACAAAGATTCTTAATCTATATTCGTGCAGTTATTGCCGAGCTACGGAGAAAGGAAAATATGGATAAACAATAAAATGGCGACACTTTGAAGAAGATATTCCGATTTCTGTAGGATGAAACGATAGTTCATTTAGCGCCAAATTTGTATTTATGCAACTATTGACTTGATTGTAGTTCAGGCTAAATTGAAGCGTCCCACAAATATACCCTACCAATCCCGGTTGAATTGGCCTACGCGGTTTATAGAAATCGTGGTCGCTAGCTGTAAGAATACATGCTGGAGGAGAACACGTTTAAAGTTTCGGGCGGCCGTGCGTTTTTAACCGTTCTCGCTCTGTTTTAAGTCCCATAACTTTCGTAGTTATTCGAGTTTGATTAAGTCCCCACGGTATCATGTTCTGCGAATGCTAAGCTTTAAGAAAATGCAACAGAAAGGAGAGTCGATTTAGCGTCACCCTAGGGAGACCCCTTGAAATGCAGTGTTATCGTTCCACGGTGAATTACTACGAGCGAATAATGGATTTAATGAAGCCGTCCCCCGCTCAGATAAGCGGACCGACCACGCGTGGACGATCGTTACGCATCACCATCCACTTTCCTATGACACACGATCCCACGGATGTGTATCGATATGTATGTACGTATCGATTTATTCAACAGATATTGCCGCATTTGCTACAGAGGGTACTAACTCGGCGATATTGCCAGCCATAGTTCTGCTCTGTTATTTACTAAGCGATTGATTCGAATGGTAATTGATTTCGTCGATGGGATGAAACATTGGTAATAGCATCACATTGGCATCATTTTCGGCAAGGGTTAAGGATGGGACAAAGGCAGTCTTTCTCTGAAACATACCCGATTGTGCTTGACATTTATCGCGCTTTAACGTTTTAACAGATCAACGATAAATGAAGATTCATACAAAATATCTCTACAGTAAGTCCCGCAAAGAAGAAACTGGCTCGGGACCAGTCGGTTCCTTGTAACGAGAGAGTCGGCTATTCGGCATGACTTCGACCTCGAAGGGGCAGTGAGCGAACACGGTTCACGAGCGAGAGGCTCGAGATAGCGCCCAGCCGTAAAGGCTTCCGACGAGGTGAAATATCATACTTTAGAGGATAGAATATGACATGCCCGCTCATTTCAACACTAAGTGATTCCAGGGCAGGTAGAATCATGAATGAAGCACGCACCTATTCACTAATTCCGTGTTACACGCGGTCTTATTCTTTGACAATTGTTTGAATAATTAGGGAAATCGAGTTATCAGATGTGAGGAAACACCCGCGATATAACAGTTCTCACGTACTTACTTTTAAAAGAGCACTTATGGAAGCCTTGCTAATGAAACATACGGAGTTAGGGTAAGCTCGGGATCATTTTTTAATAACCCAAAAACTGTAAATTTCGAGTTATGTCATTGTTACAACAAATGATCGACATGTATGTATTGCGCGATCATTTCTACTGTGCTTCATAAGTTATAAAGCATATACAAGATGTTTAGTTGTTTACTAAACTTTTCATGTGAATGAAAATATAATATTCTTCGAATATATACATAAACACGGTAGAAAGTAAGGAAGCCTTACATTTGCTATCCTTTGTAGCGGTTAAGGAATGGTGGAAGGACTGAGCGGAAAATTATGCAGTAGAGATTAGTTAGGAAAGTGTTTCGTCCTGGGCCTGCTATAGGACTCGTTAGTAAGGCTACCTAGCAGGACCTTGAATTAGCCGTTAGGATAGGGAGGGATAGTCGCAGGATGTTTATATAGGTCCTGATGTCGGGGTGAGTACTTTCGAGAGAAAGTGGCAGCTCGCGCCAAATCCCCTCTAGTGGCAGGAATCGGAGATCGCTACACTTTCGACTAAAAAACGTAACTGTTCAGTCGACCGTCAAGATTTACGTGCTTCACGCCTCTCTCTCTCTCTCTCTCTCTCTCTCTCTCGTCCTCCGATTTCTCGCTCAGCGCGACTTCAAACAGAGAAGTGGGGATAGCGATTTTCTTCTTATGAAGGCGAAACCAGTTCCTTCTTTGCGGGGCTTACCGTGTATGGAGAAATAAACATCATTCAATTTTTGTTACCCGTATAAAGCAGAACTGAATACTTTAATGCCACGGAAGGGGTTATGTTATGTTTAATAACTAACGAATATGAACCATTCCTGCCATCAAAATATTTCTCCCTTCTTGAAAGCAATCTAAATATCTAATTATCATCGCGCATCACAGACAACTGACGTCCCCACTGCCGGTTTGCACGAAACAAATCGAAATTAAGTTCTACCTTCCAGAAATACCCTACCCAAGGAAGTATCCGCGGAATATTCCAAACCGTCGCGGATGCTGTACGAGAAACAAGCGAATTGGTAGGGCAGGATAAGAAGCGGGTTCGCGTTAGTTGTCCTAGCACGCAGTCCACGCGTCGGTCCATTTCAGTACGGTATGCGGCAATTTGGACGCGTCGCATCTCGACGAGACCGAGGCCCGTCGGGTTTCGCGGTGCAGCGGAAACGCGGGCACAGAAGGACAGGGAGCCGGAGGTTTGCGGCGTGGACAGTAGCGCGGAGCGTTGCTGCATCGGCTTTCATCTCGGCCGGATGCTCGCGTCGCCACGGAATTATACTTGTCCGCCGCGTAATTGCCAAGATTAATCGCGTACCCTGATGAAATTCCTGGCGCGGCGCGTGACGTTTCGACTTCTCGCAATCGCCGTCGGCGGGGAAAGAAAGCGGCGCGGAAAGTGGCAAATACGGAAACGAGTTCCCCTTCTTTTCGAGACAGCTTTCCGCCACGGCGACATCGAGTTAGCCCCGCGGAGAGAAGAAAGCTTTGAAGACTGATGCGTTCGCTCAGTCGGACGGTTTGCATGGAAAACATCGCGCGACTATCTCGGATGACTCTTTAATTGTCGTGAATAGTTTACAGCATGAAATGGACTGGTGAGAACGAGTCCCGTGCGGAAAGTTTGCCTTCCGGTTCTACTGCGATAAACAGAGGGTGCTTCACGTTCCTGGACCGTGGGAAGCTCATAATTCTCGGGGACCTGCCTGGAAGTTGCTCGGGCTTGATGTTTAGAAACGAGCAATTCGACGGCACCCTACGAACGGATGCGAAACGCTTATTACCTTTGTAGATATTTTGGAATAACTACAAATAATTGTTGTATAAAGGTGCTTGATGGATTATAAATTACTTGAACTTCACAGTACTCGCAATTTAAGTAATGTGATGAAACATTACTTAAATAATAATGTAATGAAACATTACTTAAATAGGATATGCCAATGAAAATATTTTAAACTATGTATGACTTGTATTACGTAAATCGCTCCTGACTGTATCATTGACTCATACTGCTTAGAAAGTCCTGGCTGCTCGTGCCATTGTCCCATACTACTTAAACCAGGTCTTGCGCAAAGCTATTGCCTTATGCTATTTTTAATAATATTTTCCGCGTATTACGTCAACGGGACGAGGATGTACAACGTCTTTCCTTTTTAAAGGCCTTCGCTGTATTAAATTAATGCGACCTTTCACTTCTTGGCAGCGCTATTATCTTTCCCGGATTCTCATCTTTCTCGTACCTTCCTCTTCCCTTTTGAATTAATAATGTGATGAAACATTACTTAAATAGAATATGCGAATAAATATATTTCTAACCATGTATGACTTGTATTAGTTAAATTTCACTTGACTATATCATTGATTAATACTACTTTGAAAGCACTGGCTGGCCGATCATTGACCCACACTACTTAAGCCAGATCTCGTGCAAGGCTATTGACTTATACTATCCAAAAACAATTTGCACAACGTGCACAATGACTCCTTACTTTCAAACCAAAGAGAACAGTCAATTTGTTTTTCCTTCACACATATGTTTGTTCGTAAAACGCGCAAGATTTGTTTCGCCAAAATACTCTTCTCTTTCTACATTGAATAAAAACCTTTGCGTTTGTTTCTGCGTAGTATGGACAACTTACCTGACCCTTCTATTTATAAAAATGCATTGCATGCATCGTAGTTACTCCTGAGGGATCTCGTATGAACAGGATAATAAATTTTCGATTAAGACAAGCATGATGTGGACCGTTTATTTTGAAAGTGGTGTAACACCATTTAAAGAAAAAAGATAGAGAATAGGACATAAATAAAGAGTTCACATTAAAATATATAGAATTTTGTCTTTTTCTCTATTTTTTGAAGAAGTGGACGTACACCACGTTCAAAATAAACGGTCCATATTATAATTAGAAAAGTTTCATACAAAAATTGAGCGGTTACAAGTGGATTTCTAATCGAACCCATCGACGCTGTCATCGAGTATCGCCGTGAGACTGATATCACCTTAGCTGCAACTTTGAGGAACGTCGACACAGCGAACACCATCTGAGGTACACTGGGTCGCAGCTTAATACTGAGGCGGCCGAATCTAACGACGAAGTTTCCTCTCGTCTCCAAAAGGATTTTCCCGGCTTTAGAGTATATAGTAGGGAGTGTTGTGTAAACGATCGCTGTGCCCCCCCCCCCCCCCCCGCGTACACCATATTAATAGGACGTCTTCATGGCCAGCTTAATATCGGATACGAAGCGTTTGGACGATCCTTAGAAGCGGAAACGATTTATGGCCTCTGCCACCGGAGGATTTGTAAATAGAATACCGTCTAGGATGAGCGGCTACGGGACAGGCGCGTGCTCGTCATAAGTCCACAGTAGGAAGGATATGAGGAAGAATTTCTGCACTTGCCACGAGATGCAAGATGCTATTAAAGACAATGGTATGTTTGGTGGATAGTTTCCCATAGAAAAGATGATAAAGATTGGTAGGAAAGATTGATAGTTTCCAATAGGTATAGGATCGTATACCTACTTACAAGTGGCATA